>MU739999.1:83863-98695 GCA_026770625.1 Nicotiana glauca
TTTAACTAGATCTGATGCTATTTAAGCCATTCACAACACCATTAGCTAAACACAGGAACTGAAGCAATCCTAAGCTGTGCGAAATAGTACAGATTCACTAACAGTCGTACAGTTCGAAGTTCACATTATTACAAACCACAAAAAAAAAAATATTGTTTAAACCCCCATTTCTCCTACTTTGTAGCCTATTAAAAACTTATTGAATTCTCTCTATTAGTTTACCAAATTGTTACTAAGCAAGAATGGGATCATGAAGCAGAAGTAGAATCAATAAGAAATTTTCTTTACTTTTTTCCCCCAATATTTATATTTTTTTAACCGTTATCATTTATTTTTACTACTTATATTCGAGAAATTAAATTAAATAGGTTGTTCATAGCCTTGAAATATAAATCTAATTGTTCTATCCTTAAACTATTTTTGTAAACAGTTTGGCGTGCACCATGGACCAAATCTATCATTTAATATCTCCAGAATATTGTTGCTTTTGTCTCTATCCTTAAAATTCCTTTTAATCTTCAATTGCTAATTTTTACTTGAAGGAACATCATGTTTGGAGTTGACCCCTCTCAACTAACAGAAAAATCAAGCTTTAACAGTTGGAAAGATACCAATCACTCCACCATATAATCACGTTCACCATGCCATTCCCAAAAAAAAAATAAAAAATACCAGAATGATCTACTAGCGGAAATGATGAATGTCCTAGGTTAGAGGAAGAGTTAAAAAAATTCCATGACCTACAAGAAGCATGTAATAGTCAAATTGAAGAGGTGCTCAGGAGTTTCACAAGTAGCGTGATAGCCAGGACACTAATCCCTCAACCGAGGACAATTTTGATCATAGAAACCCCTAACCTGATGTCGAGGAACTCAGAGATTAGGGGACTACCAAATGATTCCAAAGCAAGAGGTTCTGTTACATCGGTAAATTTTATTTTCAAAGTTAAATGTTGCAAAACAGATCAAGGAGTAGAATAAAATAATTGAACAAATTTTGGGAGTTTCACCTGAGATCAAAGATGTCAACATGGTTAAATATTCTCAGCAACCATAGAAGCCGAGTATTCACTTGTTGCTAATTCTGAAAAATTCAAGATGCTTGATATTTTCAAATATGACAAGACGTTAGATCCACATAATAACATTTACCATAGGATTCAAAGGACCAAGAAGAAAATTGAATAGGTAATGGTAAAAATGTTCGGACAGACCCTGACCAAAGCAACGTTAACATGGTATTCTCTCGTCCCCGTTTCAACTGATTCGTTTGCTGAGTTTACAAATGCTTTTATTAAGGCTCATTCCGGAGCACAAAATATAGAAAAATGAACGCATGACATCTTTAAAATCCAACAATGAAGTATGGAGCTGCTTAAGAAATTTGTCAATTTGTTTCAAAAGAAAAAAATGTGTTTACCTTCCGTTTTTTTATAATCGGGCAATTGTGGCCTTCGCAATGAATTCGAATAAAAGTAGCTCGGAGGTTACTAGAAGATTAAAGGAGAGACTTCGGAAATTTTTTTCAACAATATGGAATGATATTTATAATCGGTTCAATATAGATAGAGAAAGATATTGTGATTCAATTAAAACCCGTGAGTAGATTTAACGATTGACAGGAACTTGAAGACGAACTAAATATGATAGAAGGAATTCAAGAAATCGTTATGAATCATATTCCGGTCCATCACGGCAAGATCTTAATCGAATAATAGAATCAAGTCGAGGTAACTAGGAATTCGTGCAGAAGAGAACCACACTACCACAGAGGGCTGGAAAAGAATCAAATATGTCAAAACTTAGTGACTATAATTTCAGACCAAAGTTGGACGATTATAATTTCAGTATAAGCACCTTCGAATTTATAGATGTGCTGAAGACATGAGAGATAAGGTAAAATGCATAAAGAGACGAGGTTAGATCCCACCAAGAGAAGCCAAGAATTCTGGTATGAATTCCATAATGACCTTGGCATCGAATAACGAACTGGTGAATTTTGCAAAGTGAAGGAGACTTTTTCTTAAGAAACGATACCTTACGGAGCTGTTCAGTAGGGAAGGAAGACAGTCTTATACGAATATCGAAAGAACAAAGAACCACCAAGATATGATAAATGTTACATCCATGGGACAAAACTTAATCGGGTAACTTTCAAGGCAACAAATAAATTTGCCAAAATCTTAATGACACATGAAAAATGAAGCCAGAAAACATTAGAAGGAGAAAACATTCCGTTTAATGATGAGGACAGACAGATTGAATATATATATATACTATACTATACTATACAGAAATGGATAAGTAAGAAAAAATAATACTACATAACATAAATTGTGTATTGGTGTGTTGTTATATGCTTGATTTTGCTATAAGAAGTTAAATGTTCAAACCTCAACTAGCACATTTTTCTTTTGCAAATATTTGAGAGAGCCTTTGTGATTAAAAATTGTGATGAAGTAGAATTGAACTCAAGACCTTTTCTAACTTAAGACTTATCAAATCCAATAGACTAAGGTCATTTCTTTTCTAAAAGTATGATAATCAAAGTTATATTCTAGTACTTCTATAAATTTCGACACAACTTATAAAAATTTCTACGTACACCCCTATTCTATCCCACAATAGAGCTAAACGACCCTAAAAATTATGTTGATTTTTCAGTCATATGCAAATCAATATGCCTAGTTTAACAAGATTTGTATCCAAGTCTATATGCCTAGGTTATAGTAGATTTGTATCCAAATAGTTTAAAGTTTAAACTAGAGGTGTTAATCATGCCGTCCTGCCCACTAACAGTCGGTTTCGCTTGGTTCAGCCCAGTTCAGCCCAGTTCAGCCTGATCCGATAAGGGGTGGGATTGATTGGCTAGGGTAGGGGTTATTCCGAACGTGATCGGGCCTTTTTTAGCTACCGGTGCACCAGAACCCAGCTAGTCTGATAACCCGTTTACGGGTTTTAACTAGGTTCCAGTGCGGTCCAGCCCGTTTTACGTTATAATTTTTTTTTAAATTCTGCCCATTGCCAATGTCAAAATAAAAAATGACCGTCGGACAACGGCTATTTTTTGCACTTCTAGCCATTCCGGCCTTCCTCTTAATAAAATATATCCCTCCTCCCCTCTAATAATTGATAAATTATATTTTTAGCCTTTTAAAAATATAAATAGCCCCCTCTTCTTTATTTTTTCTCACAATTTGCTCTATTCTTCTACTCTAATTCTGTCTCAATTCCCTCTTCATTATTGAATTGCTTATTGCTCTCAAGTCCTCAATTAATTATTTAAGTTAGCCACCACAAAATTATAATTATCAAATGAAGTGTGATTACCATTTTTATTGGGTTCAAGTTCAATTATGCCCCGTGCTTCTAGAATGCGTTCACATATTCTGGAACAATTTGAGGCGATAGAAGAAAATGAAGAATTTTGCAAAGTAGAGTGCAAGAGCTGTGGTCATGTCTTTAATGTCATTGAAAGTAGGAGGGCACATATAATTTAAGAAAGCATACAAGGGTTGTCTTGAGCATATTCCAGAAATTTCTATTTAAGTTGATTTGAGACAATTTATGTTATTTTGAATTTATTAGACTATTTAAGCTTAATGTGTTATTAGACAATTTGCTCTTATAGACATTTGGCAGTAGTAAGCAACTAAACTTTTAATTGTTGTAAAATGTGAACCTTCAATTGCAAGTTCAAAAAAAAAAACTTGCAAGTATTTGAGGTATTATTATGAAATGAAAGCCTTTAAAGTTTGATCCTTACATATTGATCTTATTAAATAATTTTACGTAGCGACTTAATTTTAATTTTAAAATTCAAATTCCAAATTTAACAACTTTAAAGTTTAAAATTTAAAAGTTAAATAATATGATTTAAAATACTTATTTTATTATTTAGAAGTTTGCAAACACTAATCAATTATATGAACCAGAAGACATAATACACTAAAAAACCGGCCCTATTCGAACCAGATAGGCCCGGACCAAGACGGGCCCACTAAATCCCGGAATTATAGATTTTTTTCATAACTATACACTATTTGAAACTTTATTACCCTTGATGTCCATGTTTAGTTAATTACCCTGCATAACCAAATTTTATTTACAAAATATATACAATCCACCTTAAAATATTCCCAAATTCATTATTTGTGCCTTTAATTAAGGAATTTAATGCCCTTTTCCTTTTTTTTGGCCCTCTTTCCCCTTTTGTCTCTGTCTCTTCCACCCACACTTCAAATCTTTTTTATTCCTATTTCTTTCCTTCTTCAACGCCTAATTGCTTCTCTTTTAACTCAAATGTATCTTGTAAATTGCTTTTTAACATGACATATGTCATGTAGCTTTACATAAATTGTTACCAGTTAATTATAATTCATTTTAATCACTAATCATAGTAAACTACAAGTAATATAATTTGACGTAAATGTTGTGTGTGCAAATTCCCTTCTTCATTGACAAAATGATCTAACACCTTTTTCATTTTCTCTCGAAATATCAACCAAAAAAAATTTATAGAGTTAAAAGGAACACAAGTAGATACTATATTTTCAGAACCCAAAAGAAAAATTAAAAGGTAAGTACTAAGTCAAATTAGCCAACTTGGACGCTATTATGATATTCAGGATTGGCAAATTCAATACGAGGAGCGCAAAGCCGCACAGACGAAAGTGCTTTGTCAAAATGCTTTGCCTTAGTCCCTAAATACTCACTCCACGTCATTGGCCTATACAATGGAGGGTGCCCTTGATCTACCAATTTAATAGTAGTGGACGATATGTTTATTTCAATATCAACAAATTGTGATAAACTCGTAGTTAAGTTACGACGTATTACTTTCGACCATTATAGAACATCTATTAATTGATATATAATTATAACTTTTATATATTATTTTTACTTAGTTATATACAATTACAATATCATACCACTTAAACACAATTTTTATACAATATATTTTTTGTATATTTTGTATCTGATTTATACATAGTAAAAAGAAATTTTATACAACTAATTAGATATTATACAACTTATCTACAATTTTTATACATTATTTCTACTAAGTTATATACATCTACAATATCATACAACTTAAATATAATTTTTATACAATATTGTTCAGCTTTCATACAATATTTAAATAAAATATATATATAAATAAACAACATAATATAATTTTTCTACAATTTTACTACAACTTACTACAATTTCGGCAGTATAATGTATGTCATATCTTCTTCTTCTTCTTCTTCTTCTTCTTCTTCTTCTTCTTGTTTTTCGTCTTCGTCTTCGAGTTTCAATCTGAAATTCAGCCAAAATCAAGTCTAATCTTTACCAAAACACACTCAAAATTGAGATATAAACGCCAAATCATATTTTCGATTGTTTGCAACAACACCCCAATCCAAACAAATACTGGTTTTTGAAAATACAAATTCGAATTCAAAGCTTCAAATCTTTTAATGACTGTTAATGCTGGAATTGCTGCTCTCTTTTCTTTTGCTTTATATTACTAAAATTAGGGATTGAGAGAGAGAGAGATATATATATAGAGAGAGAGAGACGTAGAGAGAATCACAATTCTTTGCAACAACATCCAATTCAAACAAATAATATTTTTCGAGAACCAAATTCAAATTAAAGGGAAACAAACGAAACAAAAAGCTAAACTTTTTCTTTGACTTCGATTGTGTAGGTGACCAGCTAGATTGTGCAAAATATTGCATTGAACTTACAAAACTTTGAACTACTAATAAATATTTTTGTTGATTGATCTTCGAACCATCAGTTATTGAACTTCAAAGCTTTAAGTTTCATAGTATTAAATTGATTCAAATCTTCAAAGCTTTTTAATGGTTGTTAATGGTGGAATTGCTGCTCTCTTGTGCAATATACGTGGGGGGTGAGATGTGGAGAGAGAAACTTAGGGAGAGTGAAAGATACATTAGAGTGATTTTAGGACAATAATTATTATCATTAATTCCCTTAAAATGTACATAAATAGTAATTAGGTATATAAAATGTAATTATAGTAAAACTTGTGTAGGGAGTGTAATATAGTTTCATATAATGTATATGAATGTAAAAATCTCAAAGATCTCGAAAAAAAAGACAAGGAAACTACCAGCTATGTCCATTTATAAGTACCTCATTATAAAAATTGGTCAATTCATAAAATATTACCAGTATTAGTCAAATATTACTAATATTAGCCAATTAGCTATTTGTAACAAAAAAAAATAATCAAATTTTCGCTTTCTTTTTAGTGAGTGTTATTAGAATAGATTGGGTACATCTTAAGGATCTTGAATCTCATTTTTTGGATGATTTGGTAAAGTTTTGAGGTGGTTTGAATTAATTCGAAGTAAAAACTGAACGCGAAAAAAAATTATATGTGTATCACGGGTATCATTTGTGTATTACATATGTATCATTGTTGTATCAATTATGTATCACATGTATATCCATGTATACCTGTTGTGAGATACATGCGTGACACATGTTTGATACATGTATCGCAGAAGAATTTTTTGAACTCGATTTAATTACGGATTTTGATACAAAACTGGTCCAAATCATCCCTAATCTTCCTCAAATTTTGTATATTGACTTATCTATATGTTTTCAATGAATTTCAACTATACACATTGAAAAACTTCCCTTTTTGCTTAGATTTTTGAAATATTGTATATTTTTTTTTGTATTTCATCATCTTATTTGCTACCTCATCCATAAAAATTTTCTTCTCGTCTTATATCTAATGTTGCTAATTACACTTAAAAATATGGAAGATGATTTTTGCACGTGATTCTTTGAGAGAAAGAACCATATTTATTTGGTTTTTTAATTTTTATATATATTTGGGTAATTTTGATAAGTCTATTATTAATGGCTAAATGCTGGTAAATTGAGACTTATTCGTGACATTTGTATAAGTTTCCCAAAAAGATAATCACGAAGACAATATGGGGATGCCTCCCATGAGATCCTAGCCCAAAGTATTTTCCGTTTTCTCTGGGAGCGAAAAGTGTCCAACAAAAACGCTAATCCAAACAAGGCAGGCACCCAATAAAATAAGATCCTTTTTTAAGTAAGAAATGGACGGTCCAATAATATATGTACTAATAATTCAATATTAGCTGCCAATTTTAATCATCAAACTGGATAAAAGGAAGATGCTTCGGATAATTAGCTATTAATCCATTTCTTCCCCCCTTCAAACTCTTCATTCTTTTTCTTCTTCTAGTAATCCACTTTTTTTCAGAAATAGTTGAAACAAAAACCAAAATTGAACGATGGCAAAGTCCACTGGCATTCTTGCCACTGCGGCTATGGTTCTTGCCCTTGTGTCTCTGACTGTGTTTTTTATGTCAGTGACAGTAACGGCAAGAGAGCTTCCAATTCATCCTTACTTGAAAATTCAAGAAAGACTCCCCATTTCTCAACTTTATGATACTTCCAATTATGGTTTTCTTCAAATTGACAATGGCTTAGCTCGAACTCCTCAGATGGGGTCCGTTATTTTCTACTCCTCTTCCCCTGCTTTTGCTTTGTTTTTTTCCGTATAAAAATTGAATCTTTATGTTGTCTCTGATTCAGTTTATTAGTAATTCCCTTGTATGAAGCTTTCAACTTTTAGAAAAGTAAGATAATCATATGGTCTATCAGAAGATATTTCCTACTTGTTATTTTTTGATTTTTTCATAACCGTGGGGTCTAGGCCTTGCTTTTAACCTTCTGTGACTATACAAGGAAGAAATGGCAAGGCTAAGTCCATGAATTGCGTTTTGAGATTATATGCGTGGATGCCTTTTCTTGCTAATTTGGAACACAACTGTATGCTTGTTCACAATTTTGATATGTTAAAGAGTGTTAGTTATGTGATTAATCATATTTCTGGAACAGGTGGAGTACCTGGAATTTTTTTGCTTGCAATATAAATGAAACAGTCATCAAGGAAACAGGTAATGCCCCGAGCCCCCTTACCTTGTTTCGGTAGTTTGCTTTGAGAGTATGAGCACCTTTATTGAATTGTTAAATGTTTATTCAATAACACGAAAGTGCTATTTGGCAGCTGATGCACTCGTATCGACTGGTTTGGCTAGTCTAGGTTATATTTATGTCAACATTGGTAAGCATTTGAAGAAAGTAATTTGCTTTTGTTTTTGAGGTTTACATCTTGACAGTTTGATATGCTTTCTCTATTATAGATGATTGTTGGTCCAGATTGACTCGAGATCTAAAGGTGCGTCTACATTTAAACTGATTTCCTCAGTTAAACAGTGGTTGTTTTTTGGTTATGATCTCTTGATTTTAATTTCAGATCATATATGGTTGTGCGAGACGCTAATCATCCGCCAATTACTGTGCAGGGTCAAATGATTCCTGACCCGAAAACTTTTCCATCTGGAATTAAAGCTCTAGCTGATTATGTGCACTCAAAGGGACTAAAGCTTGGTGTCTACTCTGATGCTGGGTAGGACAAATCCCCAATACCCGGTCTGACTATCTTTGAACTATGCCAAAATTAGATGATATTCATTTTCTTGTCTGGGATAAAGTGTTTGTGAATTCTCCTATTTCTCACTATTCAGTTACTTGGATCTTGTAGGGCTTTTACATGTCAAGTTCGACCTGGCTCACTGTTTCATGAAAAAAATGATGCTGAACTTTGGGCATCTTGGGTTAGTTTGTCCTTTCTGTTTCATCAGTCACATTGTTACCGTATATGACTAACTTAGTGATAAACACAATAACGACCATTTCAGCAGTAGAGTTACATATACAAATGGTAATAAATGTTAAGAGAAATTCATATATTCTGCATCTTCTTCTTCTTGTTTTTTTGGATATCCTATCCTTTTATATTTGTTGTCAAAGAACCTTAGATATTGGAAAGAGAGATTGATGTGATTTCGAGGAACTAATTGTCTTTGCTTAAAAAGAAAAAGAAGCTATACTGTTTGCATATGCTTATTGGAGCACTAGCTAATACTATTAATTTGCATCTTGTATACACGGTAACACAGTTTTCTTACTTGTAAATCCTGGTTAATATGTTAGCATTAGCATTGCTTTTCATTTCATTTCCTTTAGTGTGGAACTTGCTTTACATTTCAGCTGCTAACAAATGTTCTGATTCTTCAACTACGCAGGGTGTTGACTATTTGAAGTACGACAACTGCTTCAATCTAGGCCTCCCACCACAAAAGAGGTTCAACTCTCAGTCAGTGAGGTCTAAGTTAATTGGTTTTAGCCTTTTAGGTGTATAATTAGATCTAAATACTAAGACGTTTCCCAGATACCCACCCATGCGTGATGCCCTTAATGCTACTGGACGGAATATATTTTACGCACTTTGTGAATGGTAACTTCGAGGCACTTTCTTCGATTTGTACTGGAGTTCTTAACCAGCATCTTGAGAGCTTTCTTTGTGCTTTTGTTTCAAACTTTGCAGGGGTGTTGATGACCCTGCCAAATGGGCAGGAAAAATTGGAAACAGTTGGCGTACAACAGATGACATCAATGATACATGGGCAAGGTTCTATATTAGTACATCTTTATTTGATTATTGTATAAAGAAGCAAGATATATTTCCATCATCTTGTTTTTGTATTATTTTGTAATCTGATGTTGTTACATTAAATAAAGATATTTATGTATGTTTGGTACCTTCAAAACTAAGAAGATTTTGAACGTAGCTCTACATTGATTATGAACCATAGCTGGATAAAACAAAATGCAAGATTAATTTTAACATACCTTAACATTTTTGCTTTTTTCTGAATTGTTATTTAACTCTATTAAGCATCATACTGACAGAAATCTTTAATTTGTTTTACTTCTTTTAGCATGACAACTATTGCTGATATCAATGACAAGTGGGCATCCTATGCCGGACCTGGTGGATGGAATGGTAGGTAGTGAGCCTGAAAATTTAGATTTTGATGGTGTAGAATGGATAGCATTTGAGTTCTTTTTAACTCTCTATTATCTTCTGTCAGATCCTGATATGTTAGAGGTTGGAAATGGGGGCATGAATTACCACGAGTACAAAGGACACTTTAGCATTTGGGCTTTGATGAAGGCAAATCCCCAATCAAACTCATAATTACGTTTTCTGAGTCCTCTTTTTTTTTTTTTTTTGATTGTCTGACTGACTACTTGTATCTAGTCCCTTTTCGAAAAGATTTCTCCTTGAGAACAAATTTGTGATGCAACCGTTCTTTAGTGAAATCGTTGGCTGGTTTAGATGGTGTATGTGTAAATGAAATCAGCATAAGAATAGGGGGATGGACCATTTTTTAGAAGTTTTAATATGTATTTGTCATTACTTAAGTCCATCATATTGGATGTGTTTGTTTTATTCCCCTTTTTAAAAGAAATTATCATGGTACATATAAGAGAAAACAACTCGGTTTATGTTGGGCTATTCATGCAAATAGACAGTGACTTTGTGTGCTTCAACCCTCTTGCTTCATGAACTGACGTCATGCTTCTATTTGTAGGCTCCGCTTATTATTGGTTGTGATGTCAGAAATATCACTGCTGAAACTTTAGAAATTCTTTCCAATAAAGAGGTTATCGCTGTTGACCAAGGTAAAAAACTGTCTTCCTTGTAATCCCTTTTCTTCCCCCTTTTTTGATGTTAGAAGTTTGTACCTATATCTTTGAATTTATCTGGTTGTTTTATCAGAGATGCGCATTTTTTCCTTTTACTTTTGGTGCGCGCGTGGTTTTGATATAAAATAGTAATTTATAAGCAAATAACTTCTTATCTTTTACAGATCCACTTGGTGTTCAGGGTAGGAGAGTTCATGCTTCAGGACCAGATGGTTGCCAGCAGGTATAGTTGCACCTTGTTTCTCATTTATTCTTTCTCGTTATCTAAAGGGCCCTGTTACCGAGCCCACATGCCTAGATCTCTCTTTTATTAAAATAGGGCCTGTAACTATATCACCACAGAACTTAGGCCGCACTTCCACTACTGCATCTTCTTGGAAAACTTTCACGGTCGTCAGAATTTCACTCCACAATGGCAATGAAAAACATTCCTCCTTCTACTTCTACAACTCTAGGGATCTTTTCAGCTGGTCCCTTAACTTTGATACGAGCCCACCTCATGTGATTTCGCAGCTGCGTCTCTTCCTCCGTCTCAATCTAGCCACCACATTTTTCTCCGATAGCTTTCATGATTTCTGATGACCATAGATGTAGTGGGAGTCCGAGAATCCTCACCCAGATCCAGTCGAATTTTGTTTCAGAGGATAACAAGCTGCTGTCGGGGACAACCCGCTCAGCAATAGAGTAGCATTCTTCCATCTCTAGGTTTCCTCCATAGTCTGCTCCGCCATCCTTCTGGTTGGGAATTCGAAAAGAAATTGTCGTCCATTCAGTTCATAGACTCCAACAGCATTACTCCACTTGTTGTTTATCCATCTTCGAACCTCTGTGCGTGAGGGAATTAAATCTAGTTCTTTCAAGAACTTGCCGACGATGCACCTATTCAAAAGACTTTTGTCTGTTGGCATTGAAGCAGCGATTTTGATAGGGCTGCTTTCTGGTTGAATAACTCTGATGTTGGCTTTTGATTCCGACCATTTGGTTGAGCGTAGAGTATGAGCAAAATCATTATGTAATTTTGGAACCTCTATTGCTCGTGTAAAGCGAAAGTTTCTGTGAATGAACCGTTCTATTTTAGACGATATCTCTCCCCACCCTGCATTTAATTCAACTTCAGGTAGAATAATAACTGCTCTGCTTTCCCATATACAGAAACAATACTAATAAATCTCCCGTAACTGTTGTGTTTCTGTGAGCAATAAAAGTTGAATAAATGATCCCTGGTCCTCCACCTATTAGAGACATTACCCCTTCTTTCAGAAGCTTTATGCAATAAATCACATAACCACAAAAGAATTTTCCTGCTGAAAGTCATTCTTCTCATCAGGTTTCTCGTGCGCTCAACCCATTCAAACCACGATTCTCCATCTATATGCTTTTCAGTTATATCATAAGATTTACCCCCCGCTGTAAAGTATATTCTATTCTCCATAATGAAGTTGCGTAAACCAAGTTTTTAAGCAATCACGTAAATGATTGGCATAAAACACTGTCCCTCCGCTGCCGTAGTCGCCGGAAAGAAAAGTATGAGTCGGAGAAAGTTTTTCAAAAAAGATCTTAACTAAAAGAAAAACGGAAAGAAGTTCTAAACAGAGATCACAGTGGGTGAAAACAGAGCTTCAGGGACAGATGAAAGGATTCCGATGAGATGAAACACCGGAGAAAAGTAGTTCTATGATCCTAAGAAGTAGGAAAGAGAAAAACCTTGGGTAGTGTGCCTGAGAGCATTTTTGAGAATAAAAGAGGGTTGCTCTCTTTCCTCTCCTTTTCTCGATTCTATTCTAATGTATTATTATTGTTGTGGTTATTCTTATTAGTATTGTTGCGATGCATTTGGATATAATTTCTTTTTCTTTCGAGGGTGGGGCATAGAATGGGTTTGAGGGGTGTAATTTTTATTAATGCTTTACCATTCTGTTATTATTAATGTTCTTTATTTTGTTTACAGGTTTGGGCAGGTCCCTTGTCTGGAAACCGTTTGGCTATAGTACTCTGGAACAGATGTTCAAAGGCTGCAACTATTACTGCTAAATGGGGTACAATTGGATTAGAATCCTCTATCAGCGTCTCTGTTAGAGACTTGTGGAAGGTAAGCTGGTTTGGCATATAGCCAGTTTCTTGTAGCCTCAGGATCTCTAATGAGTTAATTTTTCACACTGATACATCTGAATTAGTTAAGCATTGTTTGCTCGTTTCATTTCTCTATGTTCTGGAACTCATGTCCTTGAAATGTATTCATTGCGTCAAAAGTTTGCTCTGATCTCATCGCTATGGCAATGTTGCAGCATGAAGTTGTTTCGGAGGACAAGGTGGGCTCATTCAGTGCTCGGGTTGATGCTCATGGCTGTGAAATGTACATTTTAACTCCAAAAAGAGCGACTCGAGCTTCAATCTGATTAAAGTGTAAGAGGAGTTCATGGCTTGTACAACCTTTCAGGTGGGTGCTACCCCACCTCGCTAGACACAAAGCGTAGGCTTCCTCTGTATCTATGTCAATCAGTTCTCTTCATGGTCTAATCTATTACTACTAGTTTCCTTTGAACTTGCGATCTAGTTAGTCAGCTTTGTAAAATGCTCTCCCACATAAATAAAACCTTTTATGTTTGTTGAAGTATGTGACATTATTGGAAATAGACTTCTTCATATGTTGTCATGGTTCATAATTCATATGGGGTTATTCAGTCAAGCTATTCAATGAGTATTGACAGTATGCGTTGAGGATTGTACTTAAAACTTTGATGTCATGAAATTCTTGAGAATAATGTTCTTGAATTGATAGCGAAGCCTGCAAAATTAGAAGTTTTTCTTTTTAGTTCAAGTGCTCCAAGTTACATGTTCTAATGGACCATGTGGGGGTATATTGTTCCAGGTAGCCACTCTAAACTCTAAAGGGCTGCTATTTAAGAATTAGCCAGTGCATCTTGCATTTTAGCTTTTTAGTTCAATTTTACGGAACAAAAATGTCCTGAATTGTTCCAAGTTCAGATTTTTAGTTTAATTTTTGAGGACAAAATAAGAGTGCTAATCTCTATATAGCATCCTTGAGAATGCTATCTGTGCACTTGCCCCAGGTATATTTAATTGAGTGTAATTCCTCAACAATCTATGATATTGGGTGGTGAAGGCCTGAAGGGAACAATGGATGCTTTTGAAAGTGAAGATATTTTGTATCAATTTATCTAATTTATTCAGAAGAATTATCAAAACGCAAGAGGAATTCAGAAAATGTAAAATAAGTTAATTATAACTTTCTAAAGTTATTTTTTAGTCTTTCTAGAAAAGTTAAAACTTTAAATGACTACAAAAAAGTTAAATCCTGCAACTCGGGTTGATTAATTATTACAATCAAGTAATTGGCAGTATCGAGGGTTATAGCTTAGCGATATCGGTAGTAGTTCCACTGTTTATTTTACTTCCCATTTAGTTGATTATATAAAAACTTAACCTCAAGGAAACACCAAAATGACACATGTATCTTACTAAGTTTCATCATTTAAACACATTATGTGTTAGAATCTAATGCACACTAAAACCAGTACACGAGTTGAAGCATACCATTTTGTTCATGGACCATGAAAAACGGCTACGAAAAAGGTCAGCCCACTGTATTAAGCTTTCGTCATGTACGAGGTTTGTGAAATGCATTAATCACAAGGGTCTATTGTATGCAGTCTTATCCTATATTTTTATAAAAGACTATTTTCATGGTTCGGATCCTGACCTCCTAGTGATGTAAGTCACATGACAGCAACTTTAGCAGTTACGGTAAGCTCTCCTTCGAAAAAATGGCAACGAAGTGAACTTAAAAACCCCACAAGAGAGTTTGATTTAGTAAAAAAAAAAAAAAAGAGCTTGATGTGGTGGGGAAGAGTATGTATTTGTTTGACCTAGATAACTTAAAAATGGAGGACAAGTTTTTCGTGAGAAACCTGAACAACTAAGGGTGTGTTTGGTATAAAGGAAAATATTTTTCGAAAAATGTTTTCCAATTTTTTATGTTTGGTTGGCTTAAATGTTTTAGAAAAATTTTCCTTATCAACTCATTTTCCTTCAATTGTAGGAAAATATTTTCTGATAAGAGAAGGAAAAACATTTTCGAATACTCTCCCTCAACGTTCCCCATCCCACCCCCCTACAAAAAAGACTTTTTTTTTCTTTCAAATTACGGTTTTTCAGTTACCACCCACCCTACTATCCCTCCATCCCA
>MU739999.1:129025-207948 GCA_026770625.1 Nicotiana glauca
GGGGGGGGGGGGGGATCAGGTCAAATCGCCGGTCCCAAGTATCAATCTGAGCCTCTAGCCATGTCATATATGCCTGGTCCACCGTGAAACGATCATCCCACTGAAAATTTATGGTATGCCAGGTAGGCAGTGTCGGTACGAGCTGCGGATGACCAAACTGGTGAAATACCTGCTCAATGGCATGATGCTCCATAATATCAAGTCACATCAATGGAACGAAGTAGCCCCACATAAGTTGACCGATCGAGCAATAATCAAACAAGCCAGCTATCAGTGTGTCGCTGTATGGCATCCAGATAAACTATTAATTAACAACAGAAAATGTGAGTATACGTAACACATGTGAAGCTATGCCAAGTAAACTTAGGTATACATTTACCTGTGCGCCCTCCAGCAAATCCAAGATATCACTGCACAAGGGGAGATTATGCTGAGCCTCGTACTCACGCGTATATCCCTGCCGGAGAAACTACCTCCTAGCTAGAGGGAGCAACGAAGGTGGTACATCCGGACCTAATAGTGGTAGAGGTGGCTGCAACTACAGGAATCGCTCCCAGGCCCAAACCTAACATAAAAAGTTGACGTAAAATTTAAGATATATTTTTACTAGGTATGTTAATATGAATAGAGTATTCAAATATATTGTCAACTGTTGTAGTGACAAAAATCCAATAGCGTCACGCTGGGTTCCCATGCTCGCCCAACACATCTGGCTGTACAAATTGGCGAGAGCAGCAACACCCCAGCTGTACTGGGGTAAATTATCTAGCCGCTCAAGATGATGAAGAAATCTCAAGCTGACTAGGTTCCCCAAAGTGTTTGGGAACAAGACCCCTCTAAACATAAGGAGTAGCAACAACCTCGTATACCGGTGAATATGATAATCTGGTGTATCTCCATCGATGTTCGGATGCAATATCTCCAAATAGTCTCAAATAATTATCAACTACAGATGACTGGCCAAAGCCAATGCATTCTCATCTTGTGGCCGAAAACCAGTGAGCTGCTGCAGCATGTCCAGGTACTGCGCACCTATCATCTCTCTCATGGCCTGAGGCAGAGCAACGGGGTGTCCATCAATGGGAACCCATATATAACCTCTACATCCTGCAGTGTGATGGTGGCCTCGCCAATGGGAAAGTGGAATGCGTGCGTCTCTAATCGCCACCACTCTATTAGGGCCGTGACCAAAGACCAATCGAGTTGCAACCACTCGATCTCCAAAATCCTGTAGAAGCCTGTATCCCGTAAGCGTCTGACTACACGGGGATGGAGAACTTTCAGAAAGTCCCACATGTTTTCCACTCTCCTGATGCTGAGAGTCTGGTCCAGTAACTCTCCCTCCCATATATGGGCGGACCTATGATCGCCCTGTAACGACAGTAGCTTATCGCTGGAAAGTCCGAGATGAATAGGCGGCACATCCATGTCATCTACTGTAAATTAAAAAACATTAATTGCATGTTAGTTTTATAATTTTATATGTTTGTTTGTAAATTAAATAATTAATTTTTATAATTATACAATATTTAATTATTATGTTTTCACATAAGAGTTCCAGGCTCGATATTTGAGGCCCAGTAGCACCAAGATATCCTGAATTCTTTTATGTGTTAGTTTTATAATTTTATATGTTTGTTTGTAAATTAAATAGTTAATTTTTATAATTATACAATATTTAATTATTAAGTTTCACATACAACTTCCAGGCTCGATATTTGAGGCCAAGTAGCACCAAGATATCTCGAATTCTTGTATGTGTTAGTTTTATTATTTTATATGTTAGTTTTATAATTTTATATATTTGTTTCTAAATTAAATAATTAATTTTTATAATTACAATATTTAATGTAACGACCCGACCGATCGTTTTGCTTGTTAGAGCCCCGTCCCCCTAAATAACATTTTTCGCACTTGCCTTAGCTAATTTACGACCTGCGGGGATGGTTGGTTCGGGATTTGGAAGAGTTTTAGTGGTAATAAGCATACTTGATTCCCTAAGAATTTCTTAAAGGCTAAGTTTGACTTTGGTCAATATTTTTAGCAAATGGATCTGGATTTGTGTTTTGATGATCTCGGAGGGTCCGTAGGAAAATATGGGACCTAGACGTATGCCCGGAATCAAATTCATAAGTCCTTAGTCTGTGTAATGAATTTTTGTTAGAAATTGTTAAAACTGAAATTCTAAGGATTTAAGTAAGTTTGATAATGCTTGATCATATTGGTATCGGGCGCATATGTTGATTTTGGAGCCCGGTACAGGTCTAAAATAACATTTAAGACTTGCCCGCAAAATTTTTCAAACTGAGTAGTTTAAGTACGTTTTGGCACGTTAGAAGTGAATTAAGAACTTGAAGTTCATAAGTTTGTTTCAGGCATTCCGAGGGTTCGAGCGATTCCGTTTCATTATTTCAAATTTGTCGGTATGTTCGGATGGGGCTGGGGACCCCGAGAGTCAATCGGACGAGGCTCGAGTGAGATTGGAATTTTTAGGAAGGGCTGAAGCTTCAGCTATCTGTCATAACCGCACCTGTGGTTGGCCAACCGTACGTGCGAGACTGCAGAAATGGTCAACCTCACGTAGATGCAACCAAGCCAGGCCGGGCCCAAAGACGCAGCAGTGGAGCCGCAAAAGCGGCTAGCAACTCGTAGATGTGACCCACCGGCCCAGGTGGGATTCTGCAGAAGCGGGCTACTTTCCACAAATGCACTAGCTGCAGGTGTGGCCCAGGACCGCAGATGTGAAAATTGCTGAAGCAGTGAGCCTCATTTAATACGGGCTCCAGCCATTTTTACCTATTTTGCACTCATTTATTGGGTGATTTTGGATCTCTTAAGAGAAGATTTCCACGTAGCATCTTGAGGTAAGTTTATCCTCCTTATTTCTAAGATTAATACGTGAGTTTTGGGAAGATTAACACACAAAGAGTAGGAGAAATCAAGTGATTAGAGCAAAATCTAGGGTTTTGATAAAACTTAGACTTTACCACGAAATTTGCTAAGGAATGAAGTAGAAATCATACATTATTGATCCTTAGGTTATAGAGAACAACTTTCTATGAAAAGTTCAAAATCCGGGCCCGGGGTCGGATTTTAGGAAACTTGTGTTTAGGGTTGGAAAATTACTTTAGTAATTAAAATGTGCACTCTTGAGCTTGAATTGACTAGTTCCTACTTCGTTTAATTAGTTTCGGATTGTGCAACTCCAAATTGAGGGTTTGAGCACGTTTTGATATTAGAAGAATGCTTTGGAGCGAGGTGACTCTCTTATCTAACCTTGTAAGAGGGAATTGTCCCTCTTGGAGTAATAATAGAATAATTTGCCACTAAATGCGGGGGAAACGTACGCACTTGGTGATGAGAGTCCATGCGTAGCCACTATTATGCTTAAGTTCGGGTAGTCTAGGACCGAAAACCATGCTTTATGTGATATTCTTGTAACTATAGGATTAATTTGAGATTGCTTAAATCATGTTGAATGTGGTAAATGAATCTAATAAAAGGAACACCATTTCTTGGCCCTTTTAAAGAGGAGTTGATATTCTTGTGAGTACTTCCTCTCCTGATATATATTCTTGTCTGCCTGTTATTGTGTTTAAATACATTTGACCGCGTCGCATGTATGATTCGCGAACTGGGTAATAGATGCATCTATGGTTCCCGCCGTTCAATCCTCCAGTAGTGCACACTTTATTTTTATGTTGGATTGGGCCGTACGACCTCGACATTACCTGCCTATGCTTATTGATTGGTATATTGCTGTGGACAAAACTTTGTTATATGCCCTGAAATGTAAATGTCTAACTGTGATATCATCTAGTAAAGGACATGTTGCCTCATGCTGTAAATTGTTATTCATTGTGCTATCCATGCTTAGTATATCACTTATCATATTATTTGACCCTAGTAAGTGTCATGTCGATCTCTCGTCTCTACTTCTTTGAGATTAGACAAGATACTTACTAGGTATATATTGTTTATGTACTCATACTACACTTCTATACTCAATTGTACAGGATCTGAGGCAGGTACATCTGGTTACTAGGATGGCGCATACCCTTGATCCGACCAAGATTCCACGGTGTGCTGCTCCCTTCCTATGCCGTTCAGCAGCCCGATGGAGTCTTTCCTTTACTTTTGGCTGTCTACTTTATTTCAGACAATAGGATATTCTTATTCTTTTTTATATTCTACTAGCTGCCCACGCACTTGTGACACCAGGACTTGGCACATACATTAGTAGACTATTCTTTTGGGTTGTATAACTATTACTGATCGTTGCTTATTATCACATGTTTTAAATTCAAATTAAGAAATTGTTGTAATTGTTTTAGTTAAGTAAAACAAGAATTCACTATTATTTCTGTGTTGGCTTGCCTGACAACTGTGTTGAGCGCCATCACGACCTGAGGTGAAATTGGTTCGTGACAACATGGTGTCAGAGCACTAGGTTCACGTTGGTCTCACAAGTCATGGGCAAACCTAATAGAGTCTTTTAGATCGGTACAAAGACGTCTGTATTTATCTTCGAGAGGCTATAGAGTGTTAGGAACCTACTCTTTATTCATTTCCTATCGTGCAATGGATGGTATACTAAATTTATCTCTTTTATTCTCTCACAGATGGTGAGGACACGCACGATAGATTTTCTAGACCCGGGAGGGGCTGCTTCCCCCATTGCTAGAGGCCGAGGCAGAGGTCGAGGGAGGGCACCAGCCTGAGGTAGGGGACGAGGGAATCCTAGAGCTGTGCTAGTAGCACCACTAGTAGATCCTATTATTTAGGAGCAGGGCGAGGTGCCCGCAACTGAGCCTACCTGGCGGACTTTATGACAGCACCGGGTTTTCAGGAGGTCATTGGCCGTATACTGCGGTTCATGGACACCATAACTCCAGTTGGTTTATTTCCAGCAGATCTAGCTATATCACAGGAAGGAGGGGGAGCATAGAACCATACTACTCAGGCTCATGGTCATGCAACTGCAGTGTATCAGACTTCGGGTGCACTACCCACGGATGGGGCTAAGCCAGTTATTGTAGTGGTGCCCGAGCCTAGACCCCTACGAATGGTGACCTGCAGGACCTGTTAGATAGATGGAATAGACTTCACCCTCCTGTCTTCGGGGGTGAGCGCCATGAGGATGCTCAAGATTTTATTGATAGGTGCAGGGACAAACTACACAACATGAGGATATTAGAGTTCCATGGGGTTGACTTCACTACTTTCAAGCTAGAGGGCAGGGCCCGTAGATGGTGGTAGTATTATGTTCTTGGTAAACCCACAAGTTCTCCTCCTAACACTTGGGGTCATTTCACGTATTTATTTTTGGACATATATATCCAACCCTCTAAGAGGGAAGAGCTACGGTATCAGTTTGAGCAGCTTGAGCAGGGTTAGATGTCCGTGACTGATTATGAGGTGAGGTTTTCTGAATTATCCCACCATATATTAAGATACTTCCTACTAACGCAGAGAGGGTGCGGAGGTTTGTTGCAGGGTTGCATTCAGGCATTAGGGCCAACATGGACCGAGAGATGGAGATGGGGACTTCTTATCAGCTAGTGGTGGAGATTGCTCGGAGGATTGAGGGCTACCATCTAAGAGGTAGAGAGCAGGCGCAGCAGGACAAGAGGGACTGATTCCCTAGAGAGTTCAGAGGCACCCCGGCTAGAGGTAGAGGTCAGTTTGGGAGGGGTTAGCGCAGCAGGCCCCTACATTTAGCACCACTACCTACTCAGGGTGCTCCAGCGCATCCCTATTTCAGTGCCATACTAGAGAGTTCTTATTGTCCGCCAGCTATTCAGGGTTCTTCCGATGGATATTCAGGTCCATAGGGTTCTTTTGGTTCCTATTCCAGTGCTATGCTAGAGAGTTCATACTGTCCTTCAGCCATCTCTTGTTCCTCCTATGGGTATTTAGGCTATCAGGGCCAGGCTTCCAGACAACAGACTATGGTGCCCAGAGTTTGCTACGAGTGTGGAGACCCAAGCCACATAAAGAGGACCTGCCCCAGGCTTCGGGGCAAGGCAGTACAGTAAGGGCAGCAGTCTATAATTCCAGCACCGGTTGCCCAGCCGCTTAGAGGCATGGAACAAAGTGGTAGAGGCCGTCCTAGAGGTAGAGGCCAGACAGGGAGAGATCAACCAGCTACTGCTCAGTCAGGTGGAGGCCAGCAAACCGGCACTCCAGCTAGATTCTATGCTCTTCTAGCTAGACTAGATATATTAGCCTCAGATGCCTTATCACAGGTATTATTTCCGTCTGCAGTAGAGATGCTTTGGTATTATTTGATCTAGGGTCCACCTATTCATATGTGTCATCTCTGTTCGCTCGCTTTCTGGTTATTTCTCATGAGCCCTTGGGTACTCATGTTCATGTGTCCACTCTTGTGGGCAATTCTATTGTTGTGGATCAGATCTACCGATCCTATGTGGTCACCTTCTATGGTTTCGAGACTAGAGCAAATCTCTTGTTGCTTCATATGATTGATTTTAAGGTCATTATGGGCATGGATTGGTTATCCCCATACCACATCGTCCTTGATTGCCTGTTACATTAGCAATGCCAGGGTTGCCAAGGTTGGAGTGGAATTGTTCCACAGTTGATACATCTAGTCGAGTTATCTCTTTCCTAAAGGCTCGGCATATGGTCGAGAAGGGGTATTTGGCTTATCTGGCTTATGTTCAGGACGCCACTATAGAGTCTCCAATGATTGATTCAGTTCCAGTAGTTTGGGAGTTCAATGATATGTTTCCTGCTGATCTTCCTGGCATGCCTCCGGATCGTGATATTGATTTGGATCTAAGTACCCAGCCTATATCTATTCTACCGTACTGTATGGCTCCAAAAGAGTTAAAGGAGAAGCTTGAGGAGTTGTTACCAAAGGGGTTTGTTAGACCAGTATGTCACCTTGGTGTGCACGAGTGTTGTTTTTAAAGAAGAAAGATGGGACTACATGGATGTGCATTGATTACTGCTAGTTGAACAAGGTTACTATCAAGAACAAGTACCCGGTGCCGTGTATTGATGATTTGTTCAACCAGTTGCAAGGTGATAGGGTGTTCTCTAAGATTGACTTGAGATCAGGGTACTATCAATTGAGGATTCAGGACTCATATGTTTCGAAGACCGTATTCCGTACCAGATATGGCCATTATGAGTTCCTAGTGATGTCCTTTGGCTTGACTAATGCCCCAGCATCATTTATGGACTTGATGAATACAGTGTTCCGGCCTTATATCGATTCCTTTGTCATCGTCTTCATTTACGATATCTTGATATACTTCGGTAGCCTGGGGGAGCACGAGCAACATTTGAGAGTAGTGCTTCAGACTTTGCGAGAGCAGAAGCTATGTGCTAAGTTCTCCAAGTGTGAGTTCTGGCTAGAGTTAGTGGCATTCTTGGGGCATATTGTGTCACGAGAGGGTATTATGGTGGATCCCAAGAAGATTAAGGTTGTTCAGAGTTGGCCACATCCTACTTCAGTGACCGAGATCAGGAGTATCCTGGGGTTAGCATGTTATTACAGACGATTCGTATATGGCTTTTCATCTATTGCATCACCTCTTACTAGGTTGACTCAGAAGGTTGCTCCTTTCAGTTGGTTTGATGATTGCCAGGCAAGCTTTCAGAAGCTCAAGATAGCTTTGACTACAACACCAGTTCTTGTATTGCCTTCCAGTTCGGGGATACATACAGTATATTGCGACGCTTGACGCGTTAGATTAGGATGTGTATTGATGCAGGGGCAAGTTATTGCCTATGCTTCTCGCCAGCTGAAGATTTATGAGAAGATTTATCCTGTGCATGATTTAGAGTTGGCCGCGATTGTTCATGCTCTTAAGATGGAGGCATTATATGTATGGGGTGTCATTTGAGGTTTCTACTGATCATCGCAGCTTGCAGCATTTGTTCAAGCAAAGGGATCTCAATTTGAGGCAGCGTAGATGACTTGAGTTGTTGAAGGATTATAACATCACCATTTTTTGTCATTCGGGCAAGGCAAATATGGTCGTGGATGCCTTAAGCAGGAACGTAGAGACTATGAGTAGCTTGGCATTCATTACAGCAGGGGAGAGGCCCTTGGCTTACAGACTTGTGAGGTTGGACGTTCAGTCCTTTGCTATTTTTCTGCAGAAGTGGAGTCACAAAAGCGGCTAGCAACTCACAGATGCGGCCCATCGGCCCAGGTGCGATTCCGCAGAAGCGGGCTCTTTTTCGCAGATGCGGCCCGGGACATCAGATGCAGAAATCATTGAAGCAGTGAGCTTCATTTAATATGGGCTCCAACCATTTTTACCTTTTTTGCATTCATTTATTGGGTGATTTTGGAGCTCTTTAGAGAAGATTTCCACCTAGCATCTCGAGGTAAGTTTATCCTCCTTATTTCTAAGATTAATGCTTGAGTCTTGGGTAGATAAACACACAAGGAGTAGGAGAAATCAAGGGATTAGAGCAAAACCTAGGGTTTTGATAAAACTTAGACTTTACCACAGAAAATTGCTAAGGAATGAAGTAGAAATAATACATTATTGATCCTTAGGTTATAGGGAACAACTTTTTACGAAGAGTTCCAGAATCCGGGCACGTGGTCCCGGGGTCGAATTTTAGGAAACTTGTGTTTAGGGTTGGGAAATTACTTTAGTAATTAAAATGTGCACTCTTGAGCTTGAATTGACTAGTTCCTACTTCGTTTAATTAGTTTCAGATTGTGCAACTCCAAATTGAGGGTTTGAGCACATTCTTAATATTAGAAGCACGCTTTGGAGCGAGGTGAGTCTCCTTTCTAGCCTTGTAAGAGGGAATTGTCCCCCTATGAGTAATATTTGAATAATTTTCCACTAAATGCGGGGGCAACGTACGCACTTGATGACGAGAGTCCGTACGTAGCCACTATTATGCTTATGTTCGGGTAGTGTAGGACTCAAAAGCATGCTTTATGTGATGTTCTTGTAACTCTAGGATTAATTTGAGATTGCTTAAATCATGTTGAATGTGGTAAGTGAATCTAATAAGAGGAACACCATTTTCTTGGCCCTTTTAAAGAGATGTTGATATTCTTATGAGTACTTTCTCTCCTGATATCTATTCTTGTCTACATGTTGTTGTGTTTAAATATATTTGACTGTGTCGCATGTATGGTTCACGATCGTGGTAATAGATGCATCTATGGTTCGCGCCGTTCGACCCTCCGATAGTGCACACTTTATTTTTATGTTGGATCGGACCGTACGAACTCGACACTACTTGCATATGCTTATGATTGGTATATTGCTGTGGATGGAACTTTGTTATATGCCCTGAAATGTAAATGGCTAACTGTGATATCATATAGTAAAGGACATGTTGCCTCATGATGTAAATTCTTATTCATTGTGCTATCCATGATTAGTATATCACTTATCATATTATTTGACCCTAGTAAGTGTCATGTCGACCTCTCGTCTCTACTTCTTCGAGATTAGACATGATACTTACTGGGTACATATTGTTTACGTACTTATACTACACTTCTGTACTTAATTGTATAGAATCTGAGGCAAGTACATCTGGTTACCAGGCTGGTGCATACCCTTTATCCAGCCGAGATTCCACGATGAGCTGCTCCCTTCCTATGCCGTTCAGTAGCCCGATGGAGTCTTTCCTTTACTTTTAGTTGTCTACTTTATTTCAGACAGTAGGATAGTGTTATTCTTTTATATATTCTACTAGATGCCCACGCACTTTTGACACCAGGTCTTGGCTTACACATTAGTAGACTATTCTTTTGGGTTGCATAACTATTACTGAACGATGCTTATTATCACATGTTTTAACTTCAAATTAAGAAATTTTTGTAACTATTTTAGTTAAGTAAAATAAAAATTCACTATTATTTCCGCATTGGCTTGCCTGACAACGGTGTTAGGCACCATCACGATCTGAGGTGAAATTGGGTCGTGACATTTAATTATTATGTATTCACATAAGGGTTCCGAGCTTGATATTTGAAGCCCAGTAGCATCAAGATATCCTAAGTTCTTGTATGTGTTAGTTTTATTATTTTACATATTAGTTTTATAATTTTATTTGTTTGTTTGTAAATTAAATAATTAATTTTTATAATTATATAATATTTAATTATTAAATATTCACATATGGGTTCCAGGCTCGATATTTTTGGCCCAGTAGCACCAAGATATCCTGAATTTTTGTATGTGTTAGTTTTATTATTTTACATGTTAGTTTTATAATTTTATATGTTTGTTTGTAAGTTAAATAATAAATTTTTATAATTATATAATATTTAATTATTAATTACTCACATAGGGATTCCAGACTCGATATTTGAGACCCAGTAGCACCAAGATATCCGAAAAATATTGTTCTTTCTCATGTTATTTTCTAAAGATCGTTGAGTATAATTGGATAGAGTTTGTGTTTGATCTTTCAATTATTTTGACATATTTTTGAGTATAAGAGATACTTAAACTACAGGGATACTACGCTAAACGGCACTATATTTTACTATGCTAAAAAGGGCACAATATTACTAATCTTTAAGAAAATAAATAATATAAATCAGATAAAAATAACAAATATATTTAATCACAAACATTTATGAAAATACATATACAACAGTAAAAAGTAAATTATTAATTTTTTTTAACAAATAATAATGATTTCTCAAGTTTTACATATTTTTTTAGCACATTAATTGTAACGACCCGACCGGTCGTTTTGAACTTTGCACTTTGATCGCCAGTTCTCAGGTATGAATTACCCCGTGTAATGTGTTATGACTGATGTAGATCGTTGGTTTTAGTTTTTACAGAAATCGGTATGAATTTGAAAGAACAGTCTCAGTTGAAAGCTTTGAATTTGAAAGGTTTGACCAAGGGTTGACTTATTTGTATATGAGCTCGGATCGAAGTTTTTATGGCTTGGTTAGTTTTTTTTAGGTTATTTATGACTTAGGAGTGTGATCGGAAGTGGTTTTGGAGGTCCGATATAGAATTAGGCTTAAATTGGCGAAGTTAGTATTTTGGCAATTTCCGGTTGGTAGGTGAGATTTTGATCCGAGGGTCAGAATGGAATTTCGAGAGTTGTAGTAGCTTCGTTATGTCATTTGGGATGTGTGTGGAAAAATTTAGGTCATTCTGACGTGGTTTGGTTGGGTTTTTGATCGAAAGCATGTTTCGGAAGTTTTTAGAAAACTTAGGCTTGAATTCGATGCGTTTTGGGTAGTTTGATGTTGTTTGAGGTGTTTTGATGATTGGAACAAGTTTGAATGAGGTTATAGGGTGTGTTGGTGCTTTTGGTTGAGGTCCCGGGGTCCTCGGGCGTGTTTCGGGAGGTTAAACGGATCAATTTCATGTTTTGAGAACTTTAGAAATTGCAAGTTTTAGTTGCAGGAATTTTGGCCTTCGCGTTCGCGAAGGGGATGTCGCATTCGCGAAGGGCTGGGGTTCGTGATCTTTGAGTTCACATGGGACCATGCCGCATTCGCGAAGGTTTGTGAGAGTACTGCATCAAGTTCGCGAGTATGTATACGCCAACGCGTAGGAGGAATTGGGTCTGATGGTCAGTTAGTGATCTCGTTCGCGATGGAGCAAACACGTTCGCGTAGGTCAAGGATGTGGAAGCATTGCGTTTGCGACTGGCGTGTCGTGTTCGCGTAAGGTTAAAGTTGGTCAATGCGATTTTGTGCTTCGCATTCGCGAGAGGTTGACCACGTTCGCGATGAAGGAATTTCAGAGCTGGGCAGAAACTTTATAAAATATTTCATCCGCGATTTTGAGTCATTTTTCCTCCATAGCTGGGCATTTTGAGAGCTTTTTGAAGGTGCTTAAAGAGGGATTCAAGGAGGATTGATTGGAGGTAATATTTTTGAACCTAAAACGTGATTCTATTGTAAAATTAACCTAAAAATTCATGGAACTTAAGCTAAAATAGAAGAAACTAGTGCTTGGAATTTTGAAATTTTATTTATGGATTTGAAGGACCATTTGAGGTCGGATTTAAGAACTTTTGGTATGTATGAACTCGAGATGAGATAAGCAATCTAATGATGTGAAAATTTTTGAGTTTTGAAAAGTGGGCCCGGGGCTCAGGTTTTGGTAATTTTGGGATTTGTGCCCGTTATTGATTGTTTTCGCTTGAGCTTTGTTCCCTTAGCATATTGTGATGTATTCGCTCTGATTTTGGATAGATTCGACGCGTGTGGAGGCCGATTTTAGGGAAAAAGGTGTCACGAGCTAGATATTTTGCCGGTTCGAGGTGAGTAATGATTGTAAATAATATTCTGAGGGTTTGAAATCCCGGATTGCACATCGTTGTGCTATATTGAGGTGACTTGCATGCCGGATAGCGAGCGTGTGGTAGAGCACCGTTGGGGATTGTGACTTCGCCCATCCCAATTGATGAATTTAACCGTGTATTTGACTGAAACTTACTTGTTATCGTCATGACTTGGGCTGATTGCCATATTTGGGCTTCGTGCCAACTATTTGAACCCTTAGGGGATTATTATCACTATTTCCTCACTATTTTGACTTATTACTTGAACTCAGTCATGTTGTTTTCCACTGTTTTACGACTCAGCCACTTTTACTCAGTTTTGAGACTTAAATGATATTTTGGGCTGAGAACTACTGTTTTACTATGCCCGAGGGGCTTGTGATGATTTTATCTAACTGAGTGAGGTCGAGAGCCTGTATTGTGAGGATACTATGGGATCGGGTTGCGCACCACAACAGTGTTATACTGGTACTGATATGAGGCCGAGGGCCTAGATTTCATGCCACGAGATGGCTTGATATTGCGTTTGGGCCGTAAAGGGCCCCTCCTGGAGTCTAGACACCCCTAGTGAGCGCCGTCGACGAAATATATGGATCGGCTGCACGCCGCAGCGATATATGGCTCGGGCTGCACGCCGCAGCGGTTGCTATATGATACAAATCTATGTGTTTACTTTGTTTCATTTTTCTGCCATTATCTATTGTCTGTGTTACTTCACGGGGTACCTACTTGATTGCCAGGCATTATCTGTTGAGTGAGTGTTGTTCTCCAGGGGCGGATTTCTGTGCTTATCCGCACAAAGTATTTTGCATTCATTTGCATAATTGTTGAAAAAGATGCTTTTAAAAGAGGTTTAAATTGAGCTAAGATATTTTCTAAAGATTTCACAGCTTCACTACTTTTTCTCAGGGGGTTTTATACTGCTTCTATATATCATGATGATTTGCCTTACGTGATTTCTTATTGCTCAATTATTATTTAGCTTTATTACTCATTAAGTTGGAGTACTCACTTTACTCCCTGCACCTCGCGTGCAGATGCAGGTATTGTTCTCCGGGTAGTGGGATTTGAGCTGATCGGAGGCTAAGTTATCGGAGTTTAGCGAGGTGACTGCCAGCGTTCGCAGCACCACATTTCTTCCTTGTTTATCAGTCCTATTTTTGCATATTTTAGACTTCGTAGTTGCATTTATACTTTAATAGATGCTCATGACTTGTGACACCCCGATTTGGGCTGTGTCGGGTTGTACTTCTACTAACTATTATCATTAAATCATATTTAAACTGCTTATGAATTGTTTAACTATTTTAAGAGGATGAATTGGGTTTAGTTGGCTGGCCTTATCCCCATGAGAGGCGCCATCACAATCGGGCCTGAGTTTGGGTCGTGACACTAATATATAACCCCGAATAAAAATAACATACCAGTTTAATCGCTAAATAAACACAAAACAACATAGAACACATTTAAAACAACTAATATGCATTTTTTATACGAGTATCGATATAAACTAAATCAAAATACATCGATTTATATTATTTGAAAAGTTGAAGAATTGAAAATTTTAGTCCGAAACGAGCAACCACAATGAGAGAAGGCCTTAGCTAGCATGTGGTACCAACAGTATTTAATTTTTCTGGCACGGGTAGGGTCCACTCATATTTTTTGGGTCGTTAATAGGGGAGGGCGGACCGCTGGAACGATTTTAAATTGGGGGGGAGGGGAGGGGGCAAAGGTTTCTGGTTTGAACGCGGGGAAGGGAAGGAGACGGGTGTTTAAAGAGGCATAGCGTGGTTTATTAACGCGTTTTATATAAACGTCTAATCAGTGTAAAGCATAGCATTTTTCTAAAACACGTATTTATATAAAACGCTCTTTTAAAACGCGCTTTACCTTAATGTCCAAAACGGACGTAAAAGTAAAGCACTCTTTCTCTTGATAAATCTTAGTTTGATGAATTTTTTTTCCTCATAAGATAGAAAACCTAGTCTGATGAATCTTTCTCCTAGGATAAACATCTTAGTCTGATGAATCTTTCTTCTAAGATAGCAAACCTAGTCTGATGAATTTTCTCCTAGGATAGAAACCTTAGTCTGATGAATCTTTCTCCTAAGATAGAAAACCTAGTCTGATGAATTTTCTCCTAGGATAAATGTCTTAGCCGGATGAATGTTTCTCCTAAGATATGACAACCTAGTCTGATGAACTTTCTCCTAGGATCAAAATCTTAGTCTGGTGAATATTTCTCCTAAGATACAAAAACAAAGACCTAGTCTGATGAACTTTCTCCTAGGATCAAAATCTTAGTCTGGTGAATATTTCTCCTAAGATACAAAAACAAAGACCTAGTCTGATGAACTTTCTCCTAGGATCAAAATCTTAGTCTGGTGAATATTTCTCCTAAGATACAAAAACAAAGACCTAGTCTGATGAACTTTCTCCTAGGATCAAAATCTTAGTCTGGTGAATATTTCTCCTAAGATACAAAAACAAAGACCTAGTCTGATGAACTTTCTCCTAGGATCAAAATCTTAGTCTGGTGAATATTTCTCCTAAGATACAAAAACAAAGACCTAGTCTGATGAACTTTCTCCTAGGATCAAAATCTTAGTCTGGTGAATATTTCTCCTAAGATACAAAAACAAAGACCTAGTCTGATGAACTTTCTCCTAGGATCAAAATCTTAGTCTGGTGAATATTTCTCCTAAGATACAAAAACAAAGACCTAGTCTGATGAACTTTCTCCTAGGATCAAAATCTTAGTCTGGTGAATATTTCTCCTAAGATACAAAAACAAAGACCTAGTCTGATGAACTTTCTCCTAAGATAGAAAACCTAGTCTGATGAATTTTCTCCTAGGATAGAAACCTTAGTCGGATGAATCTTTCTCCTAAGATAGAAAACCTAGTCTGATGAATTTTCTCCTAGGATAAATGTCTTAGTCGGATGAATGTTTCTCCTAAGATATGAAAACCTAGTCTGATGAACTTTCTCCTAGGATCAAAATCTTAGTCTGGTGAATATTTCTCCTAAGATACAAAAAAAAAGACCTAGTCTGATGAACTTTCTCCTAAGATAAAAAACCTAGTCCGATGAATTTTCTCCTAGGATAATAATTTTAAAAAAAAGAAAGAAAGAGGGGAAGTCTGGATTTGAAAAAAGAGGGGTCAATTTTTAGTTTTCTTAAGTTATCAATGTTTAGTTTTCTTGAAATCAGGGGCCCCGCTTGGAGAATAGGGTCAGTTTTTACTTTAGTCAAACTTAGTTTATAGTTTTCTACAAGCTCAATCACTTTTAGGAGACGTACATCCTAGTCTAGTCTTTAGTTTATTCTCATCATTTAATCAATAGTATAAGTAGTTTACAATATTACTAACAACTCAAAAATCTTCCTTGTGCGAACAGGGGCATAAAATTTCGTTTGTTTTGGTGGTTTTGATTGCAGGCACCCACATGGAAAATAAGGGAACACAGAAAGTTTCAGCAATCAGGCGCCCACCTGGAGAACAAGGAAAAACGGTTCAAGTTTCGAAGAAAGGCAGGTCAAGTTTAGTAATCAGGCGCCCACCTGGAGAACAAGGGAAGACAACTCAAGTTTCAAGGGAAAGCAGTTTTGAAGGAAGACAACTCAAGTTTCAAGGGAAAGCAGTTTCAAAGGAAAGCGGTTCAAGTTCAGCAATCAGGCGTCCACCTGGAGAAAAAGGAAAAACGGTTCAAGTTTCTAAGGAAGACGGTTCAAGTTTCAAGGAAAAGTAGTTTCGAAGGAAGACAATTCAAGTTTCAAGGAAAGGCAGTTTCGAAGGAAGACAGTTCAAGGTGCAAGGGAAAACAGTGTCAAGTAACCAGAAAAAACGGTTCAAGTTCATCAATCAGGTGCCCACCTGGAAAAAGGGAATTCAATTTAGAATGCAATTCAGGTCAGCAACAAAAGAAGCTCGCATCAAGAATGCGAGTCAGCAGTCCGAGATGATCAACAGAAGTCAGTCACAATCCAGATTAAAAAAAAACAAAAAACTAAAAACAAAAATAAAGACAAGAAGTGAATCTAAATGCAGAAGTTAATGAAAGATGTGAGCTACTCAAGATAGGGCTGAGGTCACAAGCTCTGCATGTCCCGTCTTGGTTTGAAAAGCTGAAGAAGAATGAACCAGCACCTACAGCTAACAAGCATCAAGATTCAGATCAGAGTCCGCATGAAGAACCAACCAAGACTCAAGATCAAGCTTCAGAAGAATCATAGATAGGAATCTTGTAACTCGTAGCTGATAGGCTTAGTTAGTCTTTTTCACTTTGATTTTAATGTAGTAACGGGACTACGGATAGGAACCTCGGCAGAACGGCAGCTCGATTGGCTCTCATCCTCTTCACACACTTCATCATCTCAGTCATTTCTGAACTACACATGGCCGGATTCCTTTATAGCCAAGGATATGTAGGTAGCTCAGATACCAGGGCTCGGTCACATTCTCTTTTCTTTTAGCTTTTGGTCTCTTTAAATAAGGGTCGGGTCAAAAAACTTGTCTAGTTGTTCTTTGTCTGAAAATACTTCGTATTTCCAGTCAAAGAGGGGCAGATGTAGACATGTAATTTTTGACCCTCCCCAAGATTTTTTATATTTTAGCATAAATATTTAGTTTAGGTTCAGTATCGCTCTCTTTACCTTATTTTATCTAAAAAAAATTAATTACAAAAAATATTTTCTCTTATTCTAGCTAGTTGATATTTTGTCTAGTTAGTTTTATTTTTGAAAAAAATACAAAAATAGTCTTGGCATTTTATTTTCCAAAAAAAAGATAAGAAGAAAAAGTTCAAAAAATATTTTACATTTTAGTATATATTGAGTAGTATTTAAATGTCATTAATATAGTAATTATTTATCTTCTCTAATCATTTTTATTATCTTAAATATACTAGTATCTTTTTAAAGCTATTTTAATTCATCTTTAGAATAAAGAAAAGAAATAAAGAAAAAAAAGAAACCCAAAAAGACATGGTCCAACCCAATTACCTTTAGCCCATTCTTCCAAACCCATTAGCCCACTTAAGTGCAAGATTTAATCCTAGCCATCTATTTTCTTCTAATCCAATGGCCATCATCCTTCCCACCTCCATATAAAATACCCAATTGTAGAAATCCTACCCCAAGTTTTCAATTCCTAGACCTAGAGCTAACCAAAATTCCTAATTCTAAGAACGAGCAACCACCCACCTGGGGAATCTGAAAGTGCTATTCCCCATTTCCGTTTGTGACTCTCTTTTTCAAAAGAAAATGCAACAGCTATGGAGCTTCAAGACATTCTTTGAACCAACGCCAAATCACACATTAACAACCACAAAATCGTTTCCAAATCCCACCCAAAAAATTGCTAAAACGCAGCAGTCCAAACCCACCAAACCTCCCATTTTGGTTTGAATTTGGAGTCGGGTTTGAGTTTTTCGATGCCGGTTTTGATTTATGGTTATTTGGTTCTAGAATTCATGATTTTATTTGCTCATGTGTTGAAGAAGATGATACCAGAATTTAGGTATCGAGGCAATGGAACAGTGAAGTTTGGGAAGAAATTGAGAAGAAGACAAGAAGAAGAAAAGAGAGAATGGAAGAAGGAGATTTGAGACCAATTTTCTGATTCTTCTTGTATATTCACAGCTTCATTATATTGTAACTATTTATCTAAGAATTTGAAATGTAAATTCAAATTCCTAAACAAAAACTTGAAATGGTAACTACTATTCCCGCCAACAGAATTTCAAAAAAACACAACTGAAATTTAAAACGATCTAGCTGGCAATCGAGCTGGCATCCTACTTGGAAGCAGTGGAAATGGTTGTAGAAATACCCCTCGATAAGTTATACCCTTGTCCTCAAGGGTTAAAGCAGGAAATCTGGCGCGCAAATCAGAAGCAAACTCCCATGTAGCTTGAGATGCATCCAAGCCTGTCCATTTGATTAAGCATTGAGGCACATCCTTATTACCTCTCTTAACCAAACTTCTGTTCAAGACAACCTCAGGGTGTGAGCACCGTGGACTGGTGAGATGTAAGACTGGAGGGTGAACAATTTCAGGTGGTAGTTCAAAGCAAAACTTCAGTTGAGAAATGTGGAAGGTAGGGTGAATTTGAACCTCAGGAGGGAGCAAGAGTTTGTAAGCTACAGAGCCTTTCCTTTCCACAATAGGTTAGGGGCCAAAATACTTAGATGTAAGCTTATGATAGGGAGAAATAGAAAGGGTAGATTGTCTGTAAGGCTGGAGTTTAACAAAGACCCAATCACCAACCTTAAATTTCTTCTCAGAGCGATGACTATTATCCAGGTCCTTCATGCGTTGTTGTGCACGACTAAGATGGAATTTAGCCAATTGCAACTTAAACTCTAGAACCAACATAATATCCTCAACATCAGTGGTAGAAGAATCTCCAGGAAGATAGGGAAGGTGAAGAGGAGAGGGGTAACCATACAGGAGTTCAAAAAGGAAGGTGTTAATAGCAGAATGAGGTGTAGAATTGTACCACCATTCAGCTAATGAAAGGAATGCACCCCAGTCAGCAGGAGAATCATAACAAAAGCATCTTAAATAAGTCTCCAAGTACCTGTTAAGGACTTCACTCTGGCCATCCGTTTGAGGATGGTAAGCAGTAGAAGTCTGCAAGGTGACTCCTTGAATGGACATGAACTCTTTACAAAAGGAGCTGATAAAAATGAAATCTCGATCACTAGTAATAGAAACAGGAAATCCATGGAGTTTAAAGATAGAATTCAAGAAAATCTGGGCAAGAGTGTGGGCAATATAGGGGTGATAAAGAGCAATGAAATGTCCATATTTAGTGGGTCTATCAATAATAACCCAAATAACAATTTTTCCCTTGGATTTGGGCAAACCTTCAATGAAGTCCATGTTAATATCAGTCCAAGGTAGTGAAGGAATGGGTAAGGGTTGAATGAGTCCCGGATGTGCAGATGTATCATATTTGTTTCTCTGGCATATAGTGCATTTATGAATGAATTCCAAGACATCCTGCCTAATGCCTTCCCAATATAAATAGGCCATGACTTTCCTGGTGGTAGCATCAATACCAGAGTGCCCTCCAGAGGGAGTAGAATGCCACAGTGTAAGGATTTGATGCCTCAACTTAGCATCATTTCCTATAACCATTTTGCCCTTTCTCCTTAGCTGATTATTGATCCAAGTGTAGTTCTTATGATGGGAGTGTTGAAGTGAATTAATAAGAGTAATCAACTCAGGATCAGAGGCCCAATGGGCTGTAATAGCCTGCCATAATTCAGCTTGAACAGAAGAGACCATTAAGGACATAAGCTCAACACCATCAACTCTAGAAAGTGAATCAGCGGCCATATTTTCCTTACCCTTCTTATATTGTATCTCAAAGTCAAAAGGAAGCAATTTAGCTAACCACCTCATTTGAGAGTCAGTATGCAGCTTTTGATCCACCAAATATTTCAAAGCTCTTTGGTCAGTCTTAACAATGAAATGCTGACCAAGCAAGTAATGGGACCATTTGGTGATAGCAAAGACTAGAGCAAGAAGTTCTCTCTCATAAACTGAAAGAGCACGATGCTTGCCCTTAGTGATAAAGGCAATAGAGTGATCATGCTACATAAGAACAGCTCCAATGCCTGTGCTACTAGCATCAGTTTCAACTACAAAATGAAGAGAATAATCAGGTAGTGTGAGGACATGAGTAGTGGTTAAAGTTGATTTGAGTGCAGAGAAGGCTTGAGCAGCACTATCAGACCAATGGAAATTGTCCTTCTTGAGTAATTCAGTAAGGGGTCGACTGATAAGGCCATACCTTTTGATAAACTTCCTGTAATAGCCAACTAGCCCCAAGAAACCCCTTAATTGCTTAATAGTTGTGGGAGTTGGCCAGTGTTGAACAACAGCTATCTTCTTGGGATCTGTAGCTACTCCTTCCTTAAAAATGAAATATCCTAAGTATTCCACCTTAGAAACACCAAAGACACACTTAGAATGCTTAGCTAATAAGTTGTTTTGTACCATAACCTCAAACACTTGCTATAAGTGGATTACATGATCCTACAAATTCTTGCTGTAAACAAGGATATCATCAAAGAAAACCAAGACAAATTTTCTGATAAAATATTAGAATAAATGGTTCATGAGGCACTAGAAAGTAGAAGGGGCATTAGTTAAGCCAAAGGGCATAACTAGATATTCATAGTGTCCTAGATGGGTCCTAAAGGTAGTTTTAGAAATGTCCTCTATCACCATTCTTATTTGGTGATAGCCTGATTGAAGGTCAATTTTAGAAAAAATCACTGCCCCTGCCACTTCATCCAACAAATCATCTATGATGGGAATAGGGAACTTGTCCTTAACAGTACATTGGTTTAACTCCATGTAATCCACACAAAGTCTCCATGACCCATCCTTCTTTCCTACTGGCACCATAGGTGATGCAAATGGACTGTTGCTATATTGAATCACACCTTGTTGCAGCATATCTTTAATCAGCTATTCAATGATATCTTTTTTCATTGAAGAATACCTAAAAGGTCGAATATTAATTGGTTTTGTCCCAGGTATCAAAGGGATGCTACGATCAAAAGCACCCTTTGAAGGAGGCAAGGTAGTGGGTTCTGCAAAAATCTCATGGTACTGGGATAGTAGTTCCTTAATGGCAACTGGAGTTTGAGAGTTCTGAGGAAGGTGTAGAGTGTAGAGCTAATCATGGCAATGTAAAGTAGGCTGAGGATTTAACACTTGCAACATGAAAAGTTGAACATCATTCCCCTTCATTTTGTTGGCAGCTTTGGTAATCGAGAGCTTGCACTCATCAGACACCTCTTTGAGAAGATGGAACTTGCCTTGATAAGTAAATGACATAGTCAAAGCTGCCTAATCCCTAGTAACTGGCCCAGTGTTTTCATCCATAATGCACCTAATACTAGATCATACCTGCCAACTGGAAACACAATAAGATCAGAAGTATAGGCAGTACTCTGCAACAACCACTGAAAATTTCTAACCACCCCAGAAGTAGCTTCCAAAGAGTTATTCCCAAGACTGACATACCCAACTTTAGTGGGAACAATATGACACCCCTAGTCTTTTAGCAGACTCACAGTCTATAAAATTGTGAGTACTTGCCCCATCTAAGAGAATTTGCAATAGTCTCTTATTGCTATAACCAATCACATGAATGGTTTGTGCCCCTTGGATTCCACTCAATGCACACAAGGAGATCCTAGAGGGATAACCCTCATTTCCAGACCATTCTTCAATAGTAGCTTTATCTTCTTCTTTCTGAGGTTCTGAATATTCCTCTTCCCCATACTCCAAATCCAACACAAATAATTGTTTAGGGAGGTTACACTTGTGAACTGGGGTGTATTTTTCATCGCAAAAGTAACCTAGTCCTTGTGCCCTTTTGGCCTGCATTTCAGTGGGGGAAATAGTCCTTATATTCCTAGTTACAGTTGGTGCTCGAGGAGCAGGTAAGGCTAATTTTGGATTGGCCATAGCAATGGCACGAGATACCTTAGCCTGCACAGGTTCATAAACAGATTTCCTTATAGCGAAGGAGGACTGACCCCCATAGTTAGACCTTAGAGCTCTAGCTTTGGCAGCTAATGTTGCCTCTGTGAGTCTAGCCAATCTATAAGCCTTGGATAAGGTCTGTGGTTCATGCATTTTGACAGGATTTACCAATTCCTCTTTAAGTCCTCCTAAGAAACAAGATATAGCCTGACTAATAGATAAGTCACATTGAGCTAACAATTGAGCAAAGCAAATTGAAATTCTCTCACTGATCCTGTTTGCCTTAATTGCTTAAGCTCCAGCATAGGATCTGAAAACTCTTCACTAAAAGTTTTAATCAAAGCAGCTAAGTATTCATCCCAATCAGGTGCATGCAGTGAATCACGACATTTCATATACGATTGATGCCACTCCAATGCTTCATCATCTAAATTCATGGCTACTAAGATCACTCTTTGACTAAGAGAAGTCTTATCAATAGCATAGTATTGCTCAATCCTATATAGCCAGTTTTTCAACTTTTCTCCATTAAAGCGTGGAAACAGTAGATTATGATTTTGATTAGAATTAGAGTAGTAGGGGTTAGGACCTAGAATACCATGCCCTGATTGAAGACCTTTGTCCCTACCGGTCGATGTAGATGCATTTTCCTTCAATTATTAGTTCAATTGCCAACCATCAAAGGAGTTTTTAAGAGAGCTTACCATCTAAAGTAACTCAGCATGTCGCCTATTCATGTCTTCGTGAAGCTCCTGTTGTTTCTAAGCCATTTCCTCTCGAAGATCGAGCTGCTGAGCAGCTAAGTCCTCATACTGCTCTTGCAAGTCAGTTAGTGGAACTCCAGTTAATACATCCACAGCTTTGTGAGGTCCCATTGTCAATGAGCTCTAGTACCAAATAATACCAGAATTTGGGTATCGAGGCAATGGAACAGTGAAGTTTGGAAAGAAATTGAGAAGAAGAAAAGAGAGAATGGAAGAAGAAGATTTGAGACCAAATTTCTGATTATCCTTTTATATTCATAGCTTCATTACATTGGAACTATTTATCTAAGAATTTGAATGTAAATTTACCCAAAGGAGAATTGCAATATGTTTTAACTGTTTTGTTGAATCTATATTGATTTGTAAGCATGTACTATCTATTTTGCAGCTATTCCTTTTCATTCGCTTGCTTCGTCTGTTACTGTGTTCAATAGATTGAACTTCTCTAAATGGCGTGAACAAGTCCAGTTCCACTTAGGTGTGATGAATCTTGACTTGGCTCTGCTGGATGATAAGCCCACTGACATTAATGATTCGAGCAGTGCTGTCATGACCCAAAATCCACTAAGGGCCGTGGTGGCGCCGGACACTGCCGTCAGGCAAACCAACCAAATTACTTAATCAAAATCTCATTTTTAATACTTTTGAAATCTAGGATTTTCCTCCAAATTTAGAAATTTTAAAGAACATAGTCTCAAATCAAATCTAAATGATAAGCAGTTAATACAATACTTCAAACCATCCCAGAACCCGGTGTCACAAGTGCACGAGCATCTATTATCAAGAAAATAAAGTACAACATCCGTCCGGAATACAGTGGACAGGAAGTAAATACAGTACACTAGAAGGGACGACTCTAGCTGCGGCCGTCTCGAATGATGCAGCTCATGTAGTCCCAGAATTATCCGTGCTGCTATGCCTAGTAGGCCATTGGAGTTACATATACCTGTGCAACAAAAATGCACAGAAGTGTAATATGAGTACGTAAACAACGTGTATTCAATGAGTATCCCACCTAATCTTGAAAAAGTAGAGACGAGATTGTCGACTTCAATACTTGCTAGAGGTCCAATAATAATATACTAAATGTATGAGGAAATTAGGGATTTGTATAGCAGTTCTAACTCACAAAGCGAGAAAACAGGTAAACACCTTCAACAAATAATAAAGGATTTTCAAGGTTTACTTTTCATTATTTTATCAATTTATATCAAGCCATGAAAGGCAATATCCACATTTAAAATTCTCAGGAAAACAATATATATCATGCAAAAATCATGCCGAGGTCGACGACCCGCTCCAACAGAAATATAAACTGTGCACTGCCGAGGGTCGAACGACTCGAACCATAGATGCATCTATTTAATCTGCCGAGGCGTTCAGCCCGTTCCATAAATAAACACATACCCTGCTCGCGAATCATGCGTGTGATGCAGGTACACATAAGGATACATGCTCACTCAGTCAATTAAGAACTTATCGGGGAATATTTATCCAAATAAAACTAATTCTCCTTTAACAAATTTTAAGAAATGAAGTTTAATCCTTTTAGAAATTCACTTACTAATTGAATGTGATTTAAGCAATTCAAGCTATCAATGGGTTCATAAATAATCCAAGTATAACATGCTTTTGGGTCCTAATTACCCGGATAATAGCATAATAATAGATACGCACGGACTCTCGTCACCTCGTGCATACGTAGCCCCCACAAATAGGAGCACATAATCAATTGTTTCACCTGTGAGGACAATTCCCTCTTACAAGGTTAGAAAGGAGACTCACCTCGCTCCGAAGATCCATATCCGGCATCCCACGCCCTTCCGAAGACTCTAATTGATGGCCCACGCTCCAAAAACTAGCCAACGATTACGCAAATCCATTAATATATGTTCAATTATTCATTACAATCTAATTTATAGAAATTCCTAACTCCGATCGAAAAGTTGACAAAAGGCACTCGGGCCCACATGCCCGGAATCCGAAATTTTTTGAAGATAAAGATTACCCATGACCTTAGGAACTCAAATATATAATTTTCTCTGAATTCCATACCCACAATCATGGCTAAATTCCAAGAATATAATTTCTAGGTCTTTCTACCAAAACTCCAAATTTTTACCCATTTACATACCAAAATCTATACATAATTGATGTATTTAATTCAAAATAAGTGGGGATAACTTACCTTATCATTGATGATGAAAACCCACTCTTGAAGCTCCCCAAAAATTGCCCAAGCCATAAAAAATATGAGAGAAATGAGAGAATATCTGATTTTAAAACAACCATTCTACCCAGAAATTTTTGCACCTGCGGCCCGTTGACTGTTTCTCCGGTTCCGCAGGTGCGGCTCCTCTACCGTATCTGCGGTCCTTCCCAGGCCCCCTCATTTCCGCTTCTACGAGTCCTCTACTGCAGATGCCATAACAGTAGAATGCTTCTGATTAACATCAATTACGGCAGCTGGCAAGCCTCATACGCACCACCACAGATCACTTGCATAACTCAATCACGCTGAAAGAGCTGATCTCTACCACCAACATGCCAACTAAATTATGGCTAACCAATCTATCTCCTTTCGATTCAACCTGATTGCCTTAGAAATAATACTAATTCCATCCAACACATAACATACTCCATCTGCACTCATCTTGAGTGACCTTGAATCACGAGACCATGCTGTCTCTAATCCCATGAACCATTTCGTACCTCCCAATCGCCACATCGCAAGTCAAAACATCATAGAACATTCTGGGCACCTTCTCATAAGCTGCTACCAAGCTTGATTCTTAACTGTATTTATAGGTTCGACATCATTAGGTACCACACTTTATCTTTTGAGTTTCACTAGAACCATTGTTGAGAGCCACCCGCTCTGACTTGGCCCCGAATATAATCAATTCCATAAATCTTCTAGCACATGGATGCCCTATTAGTGAAGCATCTGGAAGAATCACTTCCCTGGGAACTCGCATCTCTACAAAGCACAATCCTGAATCCTCCTCCAAGTCTGAACATGGGCCAATAAGGCCAACGATAGCCCACCTTTAGTACTTTCTTTGCTTAATTTACCACTTATGGTCCTTTTCCGTAGCTGAAATAGCCCATAAATATGCTAATAGCCCAAAAATCTCGCAAGTAGTTAACCATGTAATCCAATCATAAGCAGTGGGACTCTCCCACTTAGCATGAAGCCATCGTTTCACAAATCTGGAATTCACTTGTCCTCTTTATCTCTTATTGACATAACCTCGCACAATCAACTGCCAAAGTTATCGAAATCTTTCTATAAAACCTCTTCTTATATTCTAACTCCTCAAACATATCTGCACAATCGATTTCTTTGCTATATAACCGATAGAATTCTTTGCAGAAGCCTCGCCAACCACGCGACCGCTAACCTGCTCACTTGGGTAACCCACCTAAACAAGCTCTCCCCGGCATCTTCCGACGCTGCTGCACGAGGTACGATCACTATGACATCGATACCCATCCTGAGTCTGAGCTCACTCTCCAACTGCACAGGTCCATTTACCCTCGTGGACATCATTCAAATGTGCGGAAACCTCCTTCCAATTCAAAGTTATGTTGCATCCTTCTTCATTTAATATCTCCTTCCCGTTATATTAAATCTCCTGCCGCACAAGGATCCCTACTTCAAATTAGATCTATAGACCCCAACAACCAAGAACTAACATTCTCAAATCGCTCCAAACCCTCCTTAAGGTACGTGGTCATCCCACTGCAAAGTCCATATGCAACTCCGCCACTCTCCCACTTTGGGAAAACTCACTTCTTTAATCAACTGCTCGACCTGCGATTCCTAAACCTGGCCTTTTAGAAGCTTAAAACTCCGCATGACACTTCCTATATGTATTTGTCATCTTTTGCTGTTCAGTTGCTGCCTTAATAAAATTCATCTCCATAGCACTTGAATCCACAAATTGATACTAGCTTTAAACCTTTCCGAAGGTCATCTTTACCGAACCACCAACATTAGAAATACTGATTCAATCCTGAACTACCGCACCCTGCGATATCTGACAGTTGTGCCTCCAATTCTATCTCACAGTATCTTGCCCCAAAGGCGAATTGTAAAAGGTCATAACACCGACAAACTTAGTACGTTCAATTAGGACAACGACATCCCATCATAGAAGAAAACTCCACAACGCGTGCAAATACCAAGTCTCATTACTTTCACCAGCCCACATCTGATCATCCTTAGCTCGATTGTGTTTCTCCTTCCGGGAATAAAATACTGAATCTCTTGATTATGCACTGAGTAAATCCCCCTTCAAGTCATTCACTACCCTGACACATGGGCAAAACATCCTACCATCATATCACTACTGTGCGTTCATAAGCATCATGGCAACGTGTTCCTAACCTCAAAGCTCTCAAAAGTACCATTACTGAGCTGAAACATTAGAATATCCTTCCATAAGATGATGATAATAATACAGTCAACTACACCGAGAGAAACATCCCGTATCACATCTATAGTACCATTATGGTTCATCAACTCTCAATTTCTAGCAGGCGCTTTGTGTCGCATAAGATTGAGTAGGAAGAAACAAAGGCATAAGCCTCATAGGAATCAAATCGCACGATAAGGAATCAAGAACGAAAATACTCCTAACAGTGCCGCAACCTCCCAAGGATAAGTACAAACGTCTCTGTATCATTCCGCGAGACTCTACTAGACATGCTCATAACTCGTGAGACCCTAGGAACATAGTGCTCTAATACCATGTTGTCACGACCCAAAATCCACTAAGGGTCGTGGTGGTTCCGGACACTGCCGTCAGGCAAGCCAACCAAATTACTTAATCAAAATCTCATTTTTAATACTTTTGAAATCTAGGATTTTCCTCCAAATTTAGAAATTTTAAAAAATTTAGTCTCAAATCAAATCTAAATGATAAGCAGTTAATACAATACTTCAAACCATCCCAGAACCCGGTGTCACAAGTGCATGAGCATCTACTGTCAAGAAAATAAAATACAACATCCGTCCGGAATACAGTGGACATGTAGTAAATACAGTACATTGGAAGGGACTGCTCTAGCTGCGGCCGTCTCGAATGATGCAGCTCACCTAGTCCCAGAATCATTCGTGCTACTACGCCCAGTAGGCCACTGGAGTTACATATACCTGTGCAACAAAAATGCACAGAAGTGTAGTATGAGTACGTAAACAACGTGTACTCTATGAGTATCCCGCCTAATCTCGAAGAAGTATAGACGAGATGGTCGACTTCAATACTTGCTAGAGGTCCAATAATAATATACTAAATGTATAAGGAAATCAGGGATGTGTATAGCAGTTCTAACTCACAAAGCGAGAAAACAGGTAAACACCTTCAACAAATAATAAAGGATTTTCAAGGTTTACTTTTCATTATTTTATCAATTTATATCAGGCCATGAAAGGCAATATCCACATTTAAAATTCTCAGGAAAACAATATATATCATGCACAAATCATGCTGAGGTCGACGACCCGCTCCAACAGAAATATAAACTCTGCAATGCCGAGGGTCGAATGGCCCGAACAATAGATGCATCTATTTAATCTGCTGAGGCGTTCGGACTGTTCCATAAATAAACACATACCCTGCTCTCGCGAATCATGCATGCGACAAAGGTACACATAAGGATAGATGCTCACTCAGTCAATTAAGAACTTATCGGGGAATATTTATCCAAACAAAATCAATTCTCCTTTAACAAATTTTAGGAAATGAAGTTTAATCCTTTTATAAATTCACTTACTAATTCAATGTGATTTAAGCAATTCAAGTTATCAATGGGTTCATAAATATCCAAGTATAACATGTTTTTGGGTCCTAACTACCCGGATAATAGCATAATAGTAGCTACGCACGGACTCTCGTCATCTCGTGCGTACATAGCCCCCACAAATAGGAGCACATAATCAATTGTTTCACTTGTGAGGACAGTTCCCTCTTACAAGGTTAGAAAGGAGACTCACCTCGCTCCAAAGATCCATATCCGGCATCCCACGCCCTTCCGAAGACTCTACTTGATGCACCATGCTCCAAAACTAGCCAACGGTTATGCAAATCCATTAATATATGCTCAATTATTCATTACAATCTAATTTATAGCAATTCCTAACTCCGATAAAAAAGTTGACCAAAATGCCCTCAGGCCCACATGCCCGGAATTCGAAAATTTTCGAAGATAAAGATTACCCATGACCTTAGGAACTCAAATATATAATTTTCTCTAAATTCCATATCCAAAATCGTGGCTAAATTCCAAGAATATAATTTCTAGGTCTTTCTACCAAAACTCCAAATTTTTACCCATTTACATACCAAAATCTATATACAATTGATGTATTTAAATCAAAATAGGTGAGGATAACTTACCTTATCATTGATGATGAAAAACCTCTCTTGAAGTTCCCCAAAAATCGCCAAGCCATAAAAAATATGAGAGAAATGGCCAAATATCCGATTTTAAAACTACAATTCTGCCCCAGAAATTTTCGCACCTGCGGCCCGTTGACCGTTTCTGCGGTTCCGAAGGTGCGGCTCCTCTACCGCATTTGCGGTCCTTCCCAGTCCCCCTCATTTTCGCTTCTGCGAGTCCTCTACCGTAGATGAGGTTCCTCGACCGCATCTGTGGTCCCCCTTCACTTTGGTCCAAACCGCATCTATGGCTCCACACCTGCGACCCATTTACGCAGGTGCGGTTATGACAGCAACCAACAACCTTCATCCTTCCAAAAATCCCAGTTTTGATCCGTTAACCACCCGAAATCCACCCGAGGCCGCCGGGGACCTCAGCCAATCCCAAAACATATTACGGACTTGCTCGAGGCCTCAAATCATATCAAATAATGCTAAAACCATGAATTACACCCCGACTCAAGCTTTATGAACTTCGAAATTTCAAAGTTCTACTTCCGATGTTTAAACCTATCAAATCACGTCCGATTGACCTCAAATTTTGCGCACTAGTCATATTTGACATTACGAACCTACTCAACTTTCGGAATCGGATTCTGACCCCGATATTAAAAAGTCCACCTCTGGTCAAACTTCTCAAAAACCTTCAAATTTCTATCTTTAGTCAAATGGCTCCAAAATGTCCTACAGACCTCCGAATTCACTTTCGATCGCGCCCCCAACTCCAAAATCACCATATAGAGCTATTTACAGTCTTAGAATCCCAAACAGACATCGATAACACTAAAATGCACTTCAAGCCAAATTTAAGAAATTTCTTCCAAAATGCTAATTCTACAATAGGCGCCAAAACGCTCTCGGGTTATCCAAAACCCAATCCGGGAATATTCCCAAGTTCGAAATCATTATACGAATCTGTTGGAACCTTCAAATCCTGATTCCGAGGTCGTTTACTCAAAATTCCAATCCTAGTTCATTCTTTCAACTTTAAGCTTCCGAAACAAGAATTCTCCTTCCAAATCAACTCTGGACTTCCCGAAATTCAATTCCGGCCACACGTACAAGTCACAATACCTGAAATGAAGCTAATAATGGCCTAAGACTACTAAATGATGCGCTACAGCCCAAAATGATCGATCGGGTCATTACAAGTGCGGATGGAAGTCTTTATATAAAGCATGGGAACGCTCTAACTGGATAAGCCTTATGTTTATGCTAATGAATATTTCCATAAACATTAAGAGAACTATTCCACAAATAGAAAGTGCCAGGGAATACCTGAAGTTTGTGGAAGAACATTTTTGTTCTGCAGATAAGTCTCTTGCTGGTACACTAATGGCTGAACTCCCGACTATGGATTTTGATGGGTCGCGTAGTATGCAAAACTATATCATCGAGATGACTAACATTGTAGCAAGACTTTAGACCTTGGGGATGAAAGTGGATGACTCCTTCTTGGTTCAGTTTATTCTAAACTCCTTACCTCTTGAGTATGGAACTTTTCAAATTAACTATAACACTATTAAGGATAAGTGGAATGTTAGTGAATTGTCCAGTATGCTTACTTAGGAGGAGTCAAGACTTAATAAACAAGGGAGTCATTCAATTAACCTCATGGGTCAAGGAGCTGGTAAAGGACTTAAAGTAAAGGCCAACAAGTTCAAGAAGAAGAAAGCACATGCTAAAGCTTAACAGGATGCTAACAACGAACATAAGGCAAATATATGTCGTTTCTGTAATAAGGAAGAACACTATCAGAAAGATTGCTTGAAACATAGAGCTTTGTTCGAAAAGAAAGGTACAATTAGTGCTTTTTTATATTTCGAATAAAATTTAGTAGAAGTTCCTAATAAGATGCGGGAAGCGAGGCTCAGATGGTTTGGACACGTGCAGAGGAGAAGCCTCGATGTACCGGTGAGGAGGTGTGAGCGGTTGGCCGTGGTGGGTACGAGAAGAGATAGAGAGAGACCTAAGAAGTATTGGGGAGAGGTGATCAGGTAGGACATGGCACGACTGCTTATTTTCGAGGACATGGCCCTTGATAGGAAGGCGTGGAGGTCAAGCATTAGGGTTGTAGGATAGGAGTAGTAAAGCTTTCCTTACTTCATTCCGGGGGTGAGGTGGGGTTGGATTAGGATTGGTCTTAGATGGCTTACAGTTTATGTTAGACCCACACTATTCTTATTATTTGTCTTAGCCCCGGGCCTTAGATTATGGTTACTGTTATTGCATGACGTTCATCTTTCAATTTTTATGTTTCTATTACTATTACAATTTCTACTGGAGTTACTAATGAATTCTCTCCTCTTGCTTTTTCTTACTTTATTTTCCTATTTCTGAGCCGAGAGTCTATCGGAAACAGCCTTTCTGCCCTTATCGGGGCGGGGGTAAGGTCTGTGTACACATTACCCTCCCCAGACCCCACTATAGTTGTTGTTGTTGTTGTTTCCTAATAATACTTGGTGGCTTGATTCTGGTGCAACTGCTCATGTATCTACTATGATGCAGGGATTCCTTACGATCCTAACTACAAATCCAAATAAGGATTTCTTGTTCATGGTAAATCGTATGAAGGCTCCAATTGAAGGCATATGGACTTATCGTTTGATTATGGAGACTGGATGTCACCTTGATCTATTACAGACTCTTTATGTACCTTTAGTTTATAGGAATTTGATTTCTCTTTCAAGACTTGATATTTCTGGATTTGATTTAAAGTTTGGAAATGGATGTTTCAATTTATATAAAAATGCTATTTTTTATGGTTTTGGTTTTCTTAGTGATGGTTTATATAAATTGAAACTTGATATTGGTTTTTCTGAATCTCTTCTTACTGTTCAACATAATGTTGGAATTAAACATAGTTCACTAGATGAAAGTTCTGCTTATGGCATAAACGTTTGGGTCATATATCCAAAGAAAGGTTAGAAAGATTAGTAAAGAATGAGATTCTTCCGAATCTAAATTTTACTGATCTTACTATATGTTTGGATTGCATTAAGTTAAAGCAAATCAAGCATAGTAAGAAAGGTGCCACAAGAAGCACCCAACTTTTTGAAATTATACACACAGATATTTGTGGACCCTTTAACGTTCCATCTTTTGGTGGAGAGAAATATTTTATCACTTTTATCGATGATTTTTCACGTTATGGATACCTCTATTTGTTGAAAGAAAAATCTTAAGCAATAGATGCTCTCAAGGTATTTGTTACTGAGGTTGAAAGGCAATTAGATAAAAAAGTGAAAATCATTAGGTCAGATAAAGGTGGTGAATATTATGGAAAATATAATGAGTCAGGACAATGTCTATAAGTTCCTCGAGGAACGTGGCATATGTGCAGAGTATACTATTCCAGGAATACCTAAACAAAATGGTGTTGCAGAACGGCATAATCGAACACTTATGGATATGGTTAGGAGCATGATAAGTAATTCCTCATTACCTAAATCATTGTGGATGTATGCTCCTAAAACCGCTGTATATTTATTAAAATGGGGTTCCTTGTAATTCAGTTCCAAAGACCCCTTTTGAACTGTGGACAGGAAGGAAACCTAGTTTAAGGCACCTGCATGTTTGGGGTTGCCCAGCGGAAGCTAGAGTTTATAATCCACAAGAAAAGAAACTAGATTTTGGAACAGTAAGTGGTTTCTTTATTGGTTACCCAGAGAAATCTAAAGGGTATGTGTACTACTGTCCAAATCATAGTTCGACAATTGTTGAAACCGTTAATGCAAGATTCATTGAGAATGGTGAAGTTAGTGTGAGTGTTGAAAAGCAAAGTGGGGAAATTAAAGAGGCGAGGGTCAATATTCTATTACCCATAAATGTGCCTATTTCCACACAAATATCAAATATTGTTCCAGTTATTGAAGAACACTTTGACAACACCGAGCAACACACTTCATGAAGAAACTAACTCACAAATATCTGACACAAATGAACCACAAGAAATGCCATTAAGAAAATATCAAAGAGTTAGAAAATCGGCTATTTCGGATGATTACGTGGTTTATTTGCAAGAGTCAGATTTTGACATTGGTCTTAATATGGATCTGGTTTCATTTTCACAAGCCGTAGAAAGTAGTGAGTCTGACAAATGATTGATTCCATTAAGGAAGAGTTAAAATCCATGAAATACAATAAAGTTTGGGATCTTGTTGAATTGCCAGAAAGTTCTAAAAGAATCGGGTGTAGATGGATCTTTAAGACCAAACGCGATTCAAATGGCAATATTGAACAATACAAAGCCAGACTTGTTGCCAAGGGTTATACTTACAAAGGAGGCATTGATTATAAAGAGACCTTTTTACCTGTCTCAAAGAAAGACTCGTTAAGAATTATTATGGCTTTGGTGGCTCATTATGATTTAGAGTTACACCAAATGGATGTGAAAACTGCCTTTCTTAATGGAGATCTCGAGGAGGAAGTTTATATGGACCAACCAAAGGGTTTATAAACTAAAGGAAAAGGCCCAATGGTGTGTAAACTAAAGAAGTCAATATATGGACTTAAACAAGCCTCACGACAATGGTATATAAAGTTTAATGATACCATAACATCTTTTGGATTTGTGGAAAATACCGTTGATCGGTGTATATACCAAAAGATCAGTGGGAGCAAGTTTATATTTTTAGTCCTATATGTTGATGATATTCTACTTGCTGCTAATGATTTAGGCATATTGCGTGAGACTAAAGATTTTCTCTCTAAGAATTTTGAAATGAAAGATATGGGTGAGGCATCCTATGTGATAGGAATAGAAATATTCCGTGATAGATCACAAGGATTATTGGGATTGTCTCATAAAGGCTACATCGAAAGAATTCTAGAGAGATTTAATATAAACAATTATGCAGCAGGAATTGTTCCAATTCAAAAAGGGGACAAATTTAATCTCATACAATGCCCTAAGAATGATGTAGAACGAAAGGAAATAGAATCAATTCCTTACTCTTCAATTGTTGGTATTCTGATGTATGCTCAGACTTGCACAAGACCGGATATTGGTTTTGCGGTCGGAATGCTAGGAAGATATCAGAGTAACCTAGGAATTAATCATTGGAAAGCTGCAAAGAAAGTTTTGAGGTACCTGAAAGGAACGAAGGATTACATGCTCATGTATAGGAGGTCCAAACATTTGGAAGTTGTTAGATACTCGGATTCAGATTTCGCTGGATGTATTGACACTAGAAAATCCACGTTTGGTTATTTGTTCCAATTAGATGAAGGAGCAATATCATGGAAGAGTGTCAAACAGTCTGTCATTGCTACATCCACAATGGAAGCAGAATTTGTGGCATGTTTTGAGGCCACAATTCATGCATTATGGCTGCAAAGCTTTATTTCAGGACTTGGGGTTGTCGATACCATTACCAAGCCGCTAAAACTTTACTGTGATAATTCTGCAGCAGTATTCTTCTCCAAGAACGATAAGTACTCCAAAGGTGCCAAACATATGGAATTAAAGTACTTTACCATCAAAGAGGAAGTTCAGAAATAAAGATTGTCACTTGAGCATATTAGAATTGATCTCGTGATTGCAGATCCGTTAACGAAAGGTTTACAACCAAAGATATTGAAAGAACATGTACATAGAATGGGTCTTGGCTATATTTATGATTGATGTATTTATGATGTTTTGACACTCTTAGCTCATTTATATGTTTCTGATATACATTAGTGATTTCCTGTTCCTCATAATGGTGTACACATTATTGTTTTGAGATGTTACAGGATAAGTCCCAATGAGATATTATTGTGGACTATAATATTTTTTAGCTTATGGACCTGGTATGATGAGTTGCTAATTTTGTAGTATATGGAAGGGAGTATGTAGATAAATTATATATAACCGCCATGACTCACATTTAGTAGTTTATCATTTTATGGTATTTATGATGGACATTATAGAAGAGATTTGTTTATGCGCAACTAATGTTCCTATATTAAATATTGATATTATGTGATTATTGGGCCAAGTGGGAGAATGTAAGATTTTCTTACGTTAATTATTGGTGGCCCAATAAGATTAGGCCCATAATTAAAATTTAATTAATGAGAAAATCTCATCCGTCCGATCGATTACTTGATGGACGTACCGGATTAAATGAGAACCTCTATAAATTGGCCCTCTCCCCACCCATTAGGGTTACCGTATTTTATTCTCTCTTCCATCACTAAAGTCGGCGGTAATGAAAGCTAGGGAAGGGGCGAGAAACCAATTTCAATTAATGCTTCCACTTCAAGATAATGGATTCCGTTTCAGGTACGTTTTCTATGATGATTACATGTTAGATTATTATGTTCAAGATCCTGATAGAATTATAGTTTATGCTTACAATAATTTCATATAGTGTATAGGAATATAAAATTCTCTTTTTCCTATGTCAAGCTCGGTCCATCTCATTCGGTAAACACCTATGGTTTAAACTAGTAGTACTAGTAGATTTGGCTGTCAAGTACATATATCAAGTTTTAAATGAAAACACGTACACCTTGGTCACCAGTCACCGATGCCAAAAAGTTGATCGCAGCCTACTCCGCACCACTAAAACGTAGCGAAGAGTATCGCAATAGCTTTTACCCGATTTTGAGTCGGGATCGATATCCACAGAGAGCTAGAATTGGAGTCAAGTATCTATTTGGGTTGGAATTGCGTATTTGTCCCAAATATCACTTCTATTCATTTTTAACTTTTTCCTTATACCATGATCAAACTACAAATTATAATTGCAACTAAATTAAACTAAGAGTAAATTGCTACAAGTTGTATCTAATGGTTTAAAAGGCACTAGGGTAGTGACTTTCACCTAGGGGCCAATTGATGGGTATTTGCATCCAAGGCACGATTGACATGATTGGGGAATATGTTATAACCGTTGCTCGATACTACCCACTCTACACCTCTCGGTAGAAAGAGTGATTTTGCCCAATTGACTTTCTCAAGACCAATTGGGTATGCATATTTGTCCAAGCAACTAGGGTTCAAGTCGGGTATTACTCTCTCAAGGTTTAACCCTTTAATCGGGACTATCAAATCTCTTGAGTCCATCCCAATTCCTTGTTGAGTCAATTTTGGAGACTTAGGCTCTCTTTCTCAAGAAGAACCCAAGTCAACTTAGCATAAACTAGTGTTTGCAACCACTAATTCATAAATTAAACCATAAAATTGACTCAACTAACAAACACCCTAGTCAATATAACCTTAAATCACAACACCCATCAATTACCTACACTAGGGTTGAGCCACAACCCTAGCTAATGGGTCTAGCTACTCATGCTTGAAGATAAAATCAGAGAAATAGATGAAGAGAAAGACATATTAATTAATTACTAAAGTAAATACAAAGATTCAATGATTAAAACTAAGTAAAAGTGCCCAAAATGGCTACGAAAAGTCTTCTCACGAGCGCAACAACTGTATTACAACATCGGTTACCCTAAAAATGGAAAAAGCTTCTATTAAGTTGGAAACACTGGACAAAATTGCCCCTGCGGGGTCAGTGCGGACCGCACAAAATGGTGTGCACTAGACTCTTGAACTTGAAATTTCAACTCTCTGAACCCAGGGTCCACGAACCGCACAGAATGGACTGCGGCCGCAGAGGCTTTTAATGTGGTCTGCACAGAATGGACTGCGGATCGCACACGCTTCATTTTTAAATTTGGCATCTCTCTGAACTTTGGTTCTGCGGACCATACAAAATGGTCGTGCAGCCACGGTGTCTCAGTGCGGTCCACACAAAACCTTCTGTGGGCGCATTACCTTGATGCCTGAAAATTCAACTCTCTGAATCTCCCTAGTGCGGACCACACAAGGTGTAGTGCGGCTGCCTGTTTCTCTTGAGTTTTGTCTTGTCTTTGGTACTTGTGCAGGTTTTACTACTTTTGAGTCGATCTTTGACATCTTGTCACTTTGTTGATCAAAATTGCAATCAAGCACAACTTATGAGCCTTTCGGGACTATTTTATATGAATTTATAATCAAAGCATAAGCACAAAAGGATATAAAATGCGTCAAAATCCCTAGTTATCAACTCCCCCAAACTTAAGCTTTTGCTTGTCCTCAAGCAAACAAAATAAGACCCACCCCTTAAGGGAAAATCCAAGAAATTTTTAGCTTTCCTAAAGCAACCTCAACTAGCATCAATTTGGACTAACAATTTCCCTCGAGACACATGAGTCATTATACCATTTAACCTTTGAAAAACCATGGATCAAGTGCGACACAAGAGCATCAAGAGTTGACTCAACGCATCAAAGAACTCTTTCAATTACTTTGGTCATTGTGGAACCCAAACTCACACATCCTCAATTCTACCTAAGAAAAACTCACCTTTAGAATATTGGCACACAAAAAGAGGTTATTGGACATTCACTCATCTCTCTCAAGGAAAGGTCACAAATCTGACTCTAAGTACTATATGCTTGCCCCTTATGTAAGTATCCACTAATGTAAGCTTCATTCAACTCAAGATCATATAGGGCTTTTGTGGAGTCATTGTAAAGGCTTTTGGTTTAAGGTAGGACAAGTTTTTGTTTAAGTGGATTCCATCTTCTCTTAAGAACTTCTTTTGATTCATTTGGCACAATTCACTTGACTCTTTGAGTCATTTCACTTCTTTCTAAGGGGTTAGAGAGACACACTATCACTCTTTCTTATGTATTTCAAACCAATTCTCTTCTTTTTCAACTTTCCACGCCTTTATTTCTTTGCTTTTATGTAAATCACTTTGTATTCTTTTTTTTCTTTCACATTGAGCATTCATTTTGTCTTTTTGCTTTTCTTTCTTTTTCATTGCCTTTCCTTTTCTTCAATTTTGTGCCTTTTTACTACTTTGTTGCAATCCTCATGTCTCCCCCAAACTTATACTTTTTCCATGTGCTAAAGGAAAGATTTGGGTGCCAAAAGAGGGTATAATTTAGAATGGGTATAGGCTTGTATCATGGTTCTTGAAAGAAAAAGGTCTGAGGCTCGAAAGGTTTGACTAGGGATCTTATCATTGGTAGTCTATGGAGTTTTTCAATCTATCATTTGGATCAAGGAGAGCCTATTATCACGTCTCAAGTCAAAATTCACTTAGCATTTCGCCTCAACAAACATTCAGGGCAAGTTCTAGACCAATGCTTAAGACTTGGACTCGCAATTCAATTACTCACCACACAAGCTAAGGGATTGCTAAAGACATCGAGACGGGGGCGCACAACGACCTTAGATATGATTTGAGCGTGCAATGGTCCCGAAAAATCACTTGATGATTATCGGACAACACAAGAGTCTCAAGGTCACAACTTTCACCATCCTAAACATAACAATTTGTTTTTGACCATAAGATCAAAGGCAAATGTGCTAGGCCCAAGTGAAGCTTTTCTTGAGGTTCCCTTAACTACAAACTATTAAAAACAAAAAGAAAAACAGACTCAAACCCTTAAGAAGGTTGTCACGCCATCCATAATTGGGAAGAGCCACTCGGTTCACACAACACTCTACCTTTGGAAAGAACCATGGCATTAAGAAAACCAAAGGCTTATCGTAAAGTACGAAAACAAAAAGCTACAAATTACAAATAAGAAGCTAAAAATGAAAAAATTTGCGGAAAATAGAATAAATATATACAAGAGGGGATTTGAATATACAATAGACAGGATGAATATATATAATGAAATATAACTTTATATACAGACCCAAAGTAAGATGAAAATGAGATAAATGCAACTAAATATAAAATTATATACAGATCAAAGATGAAAAATCAATAAAGCATAAAAATGTATCAATATATACAGGCATCCAAAATGTAGGGCTCACACCCTCAAATGAAAGCTGGCATTGTCCCCAGTGTCAACTAGTCTAAATAAGCACCAAAAGATATAGAGGACTCCATAAGCCGTGTTTATCTGCATAGGATCATGGGTGGTCCCTGGGTCCTCTGTGTGCTCGGGAACCTCAGACTGGTTCCCAGTGGTCTGCTCCTCAGCTACTGGAACCTGGGCCTGGACGTCGACAGACTGTGGAACAGTTACATCCTATAGCTGACTGGAGGAGGTCTCTGGTAGGTACGCCACTAGATGATAACATCATCTGCTCTAGGGATCCTCCTCCTCCTCTTCAGAGGCCTCTGTGTCTGCTCTGGCTGTGGCTGAGCTGCTGGACTGGGTCATTAAGCAAGAGGTCTAAAGGCAGTTGGTCTGCCTTCAGTCTATCAACATCTGCCCGCAGCTCCTTCACAGACTTCTTGGAGGCCCGTGTCTTCCACAGCTTCTTATGCTCCTTAGAAAGCTCCTTGAGAGCCTTGCTCTGCAAATCAACTGCCTTGGCCAATGCATCCTGAGTGGTAAGAATTTTCTTCTAGTTCTCAAGAATCTCCTTGAGTGCATCCTCAATAGACTGGGGCACCTGTGGGGCTGGGGGAGCTGGCTGGGCCTCTATAGTAGTAGTCAAGATAGACAAATTGGATGACGGTGTGGACATCCAATTGTTGATACTATCAAGAGCCTGGCTCGATCGGTGGGCAGTAATGGGATGGGCCTAGGAATATAGAATCTCCGGGCCTGCTGGGGCGGATGGACCAACAGGAATGGCTGTGGATATGGATGGACCGGGAGGGATATCTGTGGAGGTGGAGGTGGGCTTAGCAGGAGCCACTACTACAACTGCTCTTCAGACTTGCCAGTTGAAGTAAAAGTTGTACCATTAAAACTCTTGCTCTTGGGGTTATCATCCCCTTGCATGTTGTACCAAGAGAAGGGGGCCTTTGCTTTGACTCTGACATCGTAAAGCTTCTTGTCCACCTTCAAATCTCGAAAGTACATAGTGAGGGTGCTGGGGAAAGGTTCGTTCTGGTCACTTTGGAGCCCTTTTTGATGTGGGCTACATTTCAGTAAAACTCCTTGACCATGTGTTCTTTGGCATCTACACACTTCTCCATAAAATGTTCCTAACCCACTCTCGTTCTGAACTGTCTCTGCACGTCAGGTTTGGGGTGTAATAGATCTCTATCAATGAAACTCCGCTCCAGTATCAACTTTCTCATTGGTCACCATTCCCTAAACTTTTGGTACGCCACCTGTCTCACAAACCTATCCTCCCAAACATCTGGCTTTCTAGTTTGGGCAATGCCTCCCACCTGAGGCGCACCACCTTCAGCTACCTCCTCATCTCCCTGTACCTCCTCCTCACCTCCGTCTGCACCCTTCACAGATAATTAAGCTGTGGGGGAGGTAGATTATACCCCACTACCATCTGTTGAACCCTCAGACTACTCAGTAGAATGCTCTGGTGCTTGGGCAGTGGGTGATGGTGGAGGAGTATCATCAGCCAATCTCAATCTCCCCGGCCAATCTTTAATATATTCTGGCATGGAGTCAAAGGATATGTCCTGGGAGGGCACATACTCACTCCCCGACTGATCACAGACTCTATCACTTGCCTTAATTGCCTTTCTCATCTTCTTTATGTGTTGACGAGCCTGGGGAGTGAGTTTAATAATCTTCTGCTTCCCTCCCCGAGAGGAATCACCTCTGCCGGGTTGTTTTGAGCCTTTGTGTCTCAATTTAAACATTATCTGCAAACACAGTCATCTAACACTATTAGTATCAATAGAAGTAGTGGGAATATTGGCACAGGAAGAATTTCATAACAGACTTAAAATGTTGCAGACAGTTGCAGAATATAGCCCAGTGCGGACCATATAAAATAGATTGCGGCCGCACAGGGACCAGTGCAGACCGCACAAAAATGACTGCGGTCCGCACAGAGGTGGGGTTTAGAATACCTCTCCTCTGAATCTGACTAGTGCAGCCTGCACAAAATGGTACCGCGGTTGTACTGGGCCAGTATGGACCGCACAAAATATACTGCGGCCGCACATCCCAAGGTTCAGCTTGACAAAAGATCATCAGTGCGGTCCGTACAAAGTGGTAAAGAAGTTGAGAAAGACAATTAAGGCAGTTGATAGAGCATGTTATCAGTTGGGGAGTGAGTATATGCCCTCCCAGGACATCTCCTCTGACTCCGTGCCAGAATATGTTGAAGATTGGCCGGGGAGATTGAGATTGACTGATGATACTCCTCCACCATCACCCACTGCCCAAGCACCAGAGCATTTTTCTACTGATTCATCTGAGGGCTCAGCAGCCGGTAGTAGGAAACACTCCACCTCCCCCACAGCTTCATTATCTGGGGAGGGTGCAGATGGAGGTGAGGAGGAGGTACAGGGAGATGAGGAAGTAGCTGAAGGTGGTGAGCCTCAGGTGGGAGGCATTGCCCGAACTAGAAAGCCCGATGTTTGGGAGGATAGGTTTGTGAGCCAGGTGGCGTACCACAAGTTTATTGAGTAGTGGCTGGTGAGTAAGCTGATAACGGAGCGGAGTTTCATTGACAGAGATCTATTACCCCACAACCCTGACGTGCAGAGACAGTTCAGAACTAGAGTGGGTTGGGAATATTTTATGGAGAAGTGTGTAGATTCCAACAAACACATGGTCAAGGATTTTTACTGCAATGTAGCCCACATAAAAAAGGGCTCCAAAGTGACCAAGGTTCGTAATAAGACAGTGTTGTTTGAAGGAAAATACCTCAACGAATACTTGGGCTTCAATGAGGAGGATGAAACTTTGTATATGGAGAAGTTGGAGATGGGCGAGGAGGTTTGTCCCTGACTAGCACAATACCTAGCAATCCCAGGTACCACCCCTGACTGGTTGACTACTGGAGTCAAGATTTTGAGACGGACTTTGAATTTTGAAGCACGGGGATGGGAGACTTTTATGTATAGCCGGTTGGACCCCACGACACATGACAACACCTTCCTCTTTCCCGGGATGTGTTAGTGTCTTCCATTATGGCAGGGTACCCCATCAATGTGGGGAATGTGATGTCCAGGATTATCTCCACCGTGGGTGCAGAGCATGACCGGAACTATCCTTTCCCCAGCACCCTCAATATGTACATTCGAGATTTAAATGTGGACAAGAAGCCCTACGGCGTTAGAGTTAAAGCAAAGGCTCCCTTCTCTTGATAAAGCATGTAAGGGGATAATAACCCCAAGAGCAAGAGTTTCAAAGGTACAACTACTACTTCAACTGGCCAGTTTGAAGATCCAGTTGTAGTAGTGGCTCCTGCTGAGCCCACCTCCATCTCCACAGATATTCCTCCCGGTCCATCCATATCCACAGCCATTCCTGTTGATCCAGCCCCCCCAGCAGGCCCGGAAACTCCATCTTCCCAGGCCCATCTCATTACTGCCCACCGATTGAGCCAGGCTCTTGATAGTATCAGCAACTGGATGTCCACAACATCATCTAAGTTGCCTATCTTGACTACCACTGTAGAGGCTCAGTCAGCTCCCCCAGCACCACAGGTGCCCCAGTCTATTGAGGATGTGCTCAAGGAGATTCTTAAGAACCAGAAGAAAATCCTCACCACTCAGTAAGCATTGGCCAAGGCAGTTGATTCGCACAGCAAGGCTCTCAAGGAGTTTGCTAAGAAGCATAAGAAGTTGCGGAAGGCACAGGCCTCCAAGGAGTCCATGAAGGACCTGCAGGCAGATGTTGATAGACTAAAGGTAGACTAGCTGCCTTTAGACCTCTTGCTTGATGACCCAGTCCCAGCAGCTCAGCCACAGCCGGAGCAGACACATAGGCCTCCGAAGAGGAGGAGGATGATACCTAGAGTAGATGATGCTATTATCCAGTTAGCAGACCTACCGGAGACCTCCTCCAGTCAGCCCCAGGATGTACCAGTTCCACAGCCTGTCGAGGTCCAGGCCCAGGTCCCAGTAGCAGCAGAGCAGACCACCGGGAACCAGTCTGAGGTTTTCGAGCACATAGAGGACCTAGAGACCACCCATGATCCTATGCAGAAAGACACGGCTTAGGGAGTCTTCTATATCCTTTTTCTATATTTTTTGGTGCTTATTTAGACTAGTTGCCATTGGGGACAATGCCAACTTTCAATTGATGGGGTGAGCCCTACATTTTTGTGGATGACTGTATATGTTGATATTTTAATGCTTTATTGATTTTTTTCTCATTTGGTCTATATATAATTTGATATTATCGCACTTTTATTTCACTTTTGGTCTGTATATAAAGTTATATCATATTGTATATATTCATCCCCCGTTGTATATTTAAATCCACTCTTGTATATATTTATTCTATTTTCCACAAAATTTTTCGTTTTTAGCTTCTTATTTGTGATTCGTAGCTTTTTGTTTTTGGATTTTGCAATAAGCCTTTAGTTTACTTAATGCTATAGTTCTTTCAAAAGGTGGAGTGTTGTGTAAACCGGGTGGATCTTTCCAATGATGGATGGCGTGATAAACTTCTTAAGGGTTTGAGTCCATTTTTCTTTTTCTTTTTGGTTTTTAGTAGTTAGTAGTTAAGAGTGCCTCAAGCGAATCTTCACTTGGGCCTAGCACATTTGCTTTTGATCTTATGGTCAAAAATAAATTGTTGTGTTTAGGATGGTGAAAGTTGTGACCTTGAGACTCTTGCGTTGGCCGATAATCATCAAGTGGTTTTTCGGGACCATTGTGTGCTCAAATCGTATCTAAGGACATTGTGGGCCCCCGAATCTATGTCTTTAGCAATCCCTTAGCTTGAATGGTGAGTAATTGAATTGCAAGTCCAAGTCCCGAACCATTGGTCTAGAACTTGCCCTGAATGTTTGTTGAGGCAAAATCCTAGGTGAATTTTGACTTATGACATGATTATAGGCTCTCATTGATCCAAATGATAGTTTGAACAATTCCATAGCCTACCAATGATAAGATCCTTAGTTAACCCTTTTGAGCCTTAGACCTTTTTATTTCAAGAACCATGATACAAGCCTATACCCGTTCAAAAAGACACCCTCTCTTGGCACCCAATCTTTCCTTTAGCACACGGAAAAAGTATAAGTTTGGGGGGGGAGACGAGGATTGCAACAAAGTGGTAAAAAGGCACAAAAATGAAGAAAAGGAAAGGCAATGAAAAATAAAGAAAAGCAAAAAGACAAAAAGAATGTTCAATGTGAAAACGAATAAAAAGGAATCTAAGAAAAGCAATGAATGAAAGGCGTGAAAAGTTGAAAAAGGAGAAAATGTGTGAAAAGCACAAGAAAGAGTGACATGGTGTCTCTCTAACCCCTTAGAAATAAGTGAAATAAAGTCAAGTGAATTATGCCAAATGAATTAAAAGAAGTGCTTAAGGGAAGATGGAACCCACTTGAACAAAAACATGACTTACCTTGGACCAAAAGCCTTCAAAATGACTCCACAAAAGCCCTATATGATCTTGAGTCGAATGAAGCTTACATTGGTGGATACTTACAAAAGGGGCAAGCATATGGTACTTATAGCCGGACTTGTGACCTTTCCTTGAGAGAGAGGAGTGAATTTCCAATAACCTCGTTTTGTGTGCCAATATTCTAAAGGTGAGGTTTTCTTAGAGAGAATTGAGGATGTGCAATTTTGGGTTCCACAATGACCAAAGTAATTGAAAGAGTTCTTTGATCTTTTGAGTCAACTCTTGATGCTTTTGTATCGCATTTGATCCATGGTTTTTCAAAGATTAAATGTTGTTAATGACTCTTGTGTGTCGAGGGCTTGATGCTAGTTGAGGTTGCTTTAGGAAAGATGGAAATTTCTTGAATTTTCCCGTAAGGGGTGGGTCTTATTTTGTTTGCTTTAGGATAATGAAAAGGTTAAGTTTGGGGGAGTTAGTAACTAGGGATTTTGACGCATTTTACACCCCTTTATGCTTATGCTTTGATTATAAATTCAAACAAAATAGTCCCAAAAGTCTCATAAGTTGTGCTTGATTGCAGGTTTGATCAAGAAAGTGACAAGATGTCAAAGATCGGCTCAAAAGGAGTAAAACCTGCAAAAGTGCCAAAGACAAGACAAAACTCAGGAGAAACATGCCAAGTGCGGCCGCACTACACTTTGTGCGGTCCGCACTAGGGCGATTCAAAGAGTTGGATTTTCAAGCATCAAGATAGTGCGGCCGCAGAAGGTTTTGTGCGGTCCGCACTGAGGCACCACGGTCGTACGACCATTATGTGTGGTCTGCATAACCAAAGTTAAGAGAGATGCCAAATTCAGAAGATGAAGCCTGTGCGGTCCGCAATCCACTCTGCGCGGACCGTATTGAAAGACTTTGCAGCCACAGTCCATTTTGTGCGGTCCGTGGAGCCTAGGTTTAGAGAGTTGAAATTCAAGTTCAAGATCCTAGTGCAACCGCACACCATTTTGTGCAGTCCGCACTGACCCTGCAGGGGCAGTTTTGTCTAGTTTTTCCAGCTTACTCTAAGTAGATTCTTTTTCTGTTTTTAGGGTATCAAATGTGATAATACAATAGAAGCGCTCGTGAGAAGACTTTTCTTAGCCATTTTGGGCATTTTTACGTAGTTTTAATGATTGAATGTTTGTATTTACTTTAGTAATTAATTAATGTATCTTCTCTTATCTATTTCTCTAATTTTTTCTTTAAGCATGAGTAGCTAGACCCATTAGCTAGGGTTGTGGCTCAACCCTAGTGTGGGTAATTGATAGGTGTTCTAATTTAATGTTAGATTGACAATGGGTGTTTGTTATTTGGGTCAATTTTATGGTTTAATGCATGAATTAGTGGTTGCAAACACTAGTTTGTGCTAAGTTGACCTGGGTTCTTCTTTAGAAAGAGAGTTGAAGTCTCCAAAATTGACTGAACAAGGAATTGGGATGGACTCAAGAGATTTGATAGTCCCAATTAAAGGGTTAAACCTCGAGAGAGTAATACCCGACTTGAACCTAGGAGCAAATTATGTTATATACTTATTCTACCCAAAAATATTACCCGGCTTTACTTATTCTAGAAATAATTACGGTACATACCTATGCAATCAAAAATAATAGCCCGACTATCTATCTTCCTATTTTTGTTTTCTCTGCAGCTAACGTTTCTCCAACCTTTTTCTTTCATCCCCTATTCTTTTTCTCTCTTTCTCTTTCTTCTCTTTCTGACGTTGCCAGTATTCCTATATTTTCTAAGTAGATGTATGATCTATCCACCTCTCCTTTCATGTCTTTATCATCCATCCCAGGAAAAAAAAAGGCTAACAAAAAAATCTATCAAAAAATAATAAAAATTTCTAAGGTTTTGGTCTGCCACAAAATTGTAAGGTTATATAATTAGTCATCATTTGTAACGACCAAACTGATTGTTTTATGTATTTGCACCTTCTTTTTCTTTTTGATGATTTACACATGTGTAATTTTGGCTTTATAACTTGCAAGGTTTATTTTCGTTCCGAAAAGGTTTCGCGTTATTTTGGTCCCTTTGGTTCTTGGTTTAGACGCCTAAGTTGGAAATTTTGACTGAAGTTTCATTTTTGTGAAAACAACCCTGGAATAGTATTTGCCCGGAGTCGAATTCGAAGGTCCAGAGGTTGATTTGTATTGTTTTGCCGAAAGTTGGCAATTAAGGTTTAGTGGATTTTCCAAGTTGACTGATATTAGATTATGATGCAGAAAATGGAGTTAATTAGATTATGTGACAACTGGTATTATTTCAGTTTAATAATAGAGTTAAAAAATCTTTTTTAAACTCTTCGCGTACAACTGTATATCATGTTGGTATATCTATATACTATACTGGTATCATATGTTAATTGGAACCTTTTTTGGTTGTATTAGTTATATTTAATTGCTACGATATTTGACTTTTCTTTAGTAATAGTAGAATAGTACAGTATCTTGAATTTTTTAAATTTTCCTTTATGCATGTTTGTTATGTAATCATTTTAATTTTTTCTTTATGCATTTGTTTTATGTAATAGTATTACAGTACAATATCTTGAAAGACATTATTATATTAATATGTGGTGTACTATTTTTTGATTTTTCTCTTTATGCATGTGCATTATGTAAAAGTAGTATAGTCATATATAGTTACCTGGAATTAATTAGTAGAACCGTATACCCTATTGGTATAACTATATGTCATATTGGTATCATATGCTAGTTGAATAATTTTTTTGGTTGTATTAGTTGCATTTAATTAGTATACTATTTGATTTTCTTTTAATAGTAGTAATACAGTGCAATATCTTGAAATACTTTATTATATTAATATGTGGTACACTATTTTTTGATTTTTCTCTTTATGCATGTGTGTTATGTAATAATAGTATTGTCATATAGTTGCTGGAAATTAACAAGTAAAATTATATACCATGTTGGTATAGTTATATACTATATTGGTATCATATGGTAGTTTGAAATTTTTTTTTTTTGTGGTTGTTTTAGCTGCATTCTTAAATGATTCTATTCTAAAATTATTTATATGAATATGATTTGCAGCACCAGAATTTTTTCATGCCGATAGATATAGATTATGTGTATTTTGTAATAGTTTTTATAGTTATAGGCAATTGTTGGAATGACACCAAACAACTATATACCTTGTTAGTATACAGAATGAGCAAGTTGCTTTGCGAATATTTAGCTTGCAATGTGAGCATGTAATTTTCTCATATTTATATTGCATCCTTTAATATTTTGATACAATAGTATAGTCGCAGATAATTGCTGCTATATTCTAGAGCAATTATATACTCTGTTGGTATACATGTATACCATATTAGTATCATATGGTACTACAAGTCTTTTTTGCTACTTATACTTTTATTGTATTTTCTAATATTTTATTATCATTTATATTCTAACTAGTATATATAGAGGTTTGGTGGTCGTAGATTATGCTTTCTTGCTCCATAACTGATTGTGTTACTGCTAATGGTAGAGTGTATACTAACATTTGTAGGGAAGGAGATCAAGGTTTGCATGGCAATCACGTGTTGATTCTTAGAATCTGATTATGTAATTTATATTGCTTAGCAGCAGTCAGTGTGATATTCAGTAAATTAGATGAAGTGACAACTCATATTATTTCAGTTTAATAATTGAATTAAGAAAATAAAAAAAAAAAGATAAAAGGTATATTATACTAGTTATATTAAAAAAAGGTGAACAAATATTTACTATATCAGTATTTTATTGTATAAAAATAAGAATAATAAAAAATAGTAAAAACAGTAAATGAAATTAGATTATGAAGAGAAAAAAAATTAAAAAAAAAAAAGAAGTTAAATGAAATTAGAAAACGAAAAAAGAAAAAAATAAGAAGAAAACAAGAAAAAAGAAAAGGACAAAAGAAAAAGGAAAAGAAAAGAAGCATAGAAATAAAAAAGAATTGGAGAATAAAGAAAAAATTCCCCACAAAAACTACCCTGAGTAGAAAATGTAATTAGTTTATGGGTAGAAAAATAAATGAATAGATAAGGGTAAATAATTTTATTTTTGTGGATAACTGTGTCAAAACCCCTAAAACAAATGAATGTTCTACCTTCATCAGATTAGGATATTTCAATTCGAAGAGATCAACTATTCTCTTCCAAATTTAAGTAAACTCCAAGATATTAAATATAATGATACCCCATAATAATTGTGCTTGTGAACAGTAATATCACGTTTTGACAATTGATTACTACAGCAACACGTGGCTAGCAAAACTTTTTTTTCAGTCAGCTGATTTCCATGATTTTGTTGTCTGTCATATGGAGAAAATAAAGTGCACTGAATTTGGTCCAAGACTGGGACTAATTGGGAGAACTGATAAGGCGAAGCCTGGTGGAATAGTCCCTGAGCACGGTGGCTTGGGATAGCTTTGCAATCAATCATCACTCTCCCTACTTATTGGACTTAATTTGTAGCCATTGGCATTCTCCCTCAACTTAAATGTATCTATGCAAATGAGAAGTTAGTTGCTAATGTCAGTAAAAGTTAGTTGCTAATTAGTTATTAGTTGCTAGTTGGTTAGTTACTACAAGAAATTCGGCAAAAACCAATCAAGATTGACCGATTACTTTGGCCGGCCAAAAAACCAACCAAAGTTGATCGGTTTTTCAAAATATTTCATTTTTTTTACGAAACTCACCAACTTTTGTCGGTTTTCTTTGGCACAAAAATGGAAAAAACTATTTTTGTATCCCGCAAAATTTATGAAAGCGATCAGCCTTGGTCGGTTTTTTATTTAAAATAAATTGAAATTAATATTAAAAAAACCGACCGAAATTGGTCGGTTAATTCGGCTGGTCATTTTAAAAAACCGACCAATTTTAGTTGGTAATTTTATTTTTTAATTAAACTGAGCAACTTTGGTCGGTTATTTTCTTGCGAAAATACAGTTAAAGAGTATAAATCAAATAAAAGATAGTCTTAAAACATAATGCACCAATGGTCTAGTGGTAGAATAGTATCCTTCCATGGTATAGACCCCAGTTCGATTCTTAGATGGTGCATTTTTTAGTTACATAATTAAATACCGATCAACTTTGGTCAGAATTTGGTCGATTTTTTCGGCAATTTTTTTGAATTTAATTGACCGACCAAAGTTGATCGGTAATTTCCGACTAACTTTGATTGGTATGCCCTTCCGACCTTCACAATACCGTCCACATATAAATGGTCGCGTTTTGGACGATTATTGGCCATTACCAACCAATTTTGGTCGTTTGTTTTGGACGGTTTTGCCCTAATTTCTAATAGATTCCACTAAAGTGTAACTAGAAGGAAATTAGGGGTGTAAAAAAAAATAATCACTTAGTATATAAAAGACTAAGCCGGTTATCACTCTTCATAACTGAAAATGAGCTTCTGCTCTTCTTTTCTCTCTGAATTCAGTACAACAGATCCACATTCAATGTGTATGTGTAAATCATGTAGATGTGTGCTTGATTAGTGCAATTTGACATGGTATCAGAGAATAAATCGATCCATTCGAGTTGTTCTTCGCCTTCAGTTTAAGAACTTAGATGAGTTCAAAGCTCGCAGAGGTACAACAATGGCGGGCGCTGAAATTGGACAACTTCCTCACATTCATCCACTATACCTTAAGAATTCAGGCTCGTCGAGAACAACTTTAATAACTGTCAAACTCACAGGGCCAGAGCAATTATGCCACGTGGAGTAGATCTATGAGAGTAGCTCTCCTAGTGAAGGGCAAGCTAGAGTTTATGGATGGAACATGTCTCACAGCTTCGTATAGAGGAGAATTATCAGCGCAACGGGAAAGGTGTATTGCAGTAGTCTTCTCATGGCGTAGTAGCATTGTGGCGACAGAGTTGGTGCCAAGCATCATGTACGCATCAAGTGCAAGAAAAAATTGGGACGAGTTCAAGGAAAAGTTTGACAAAGATGACCTGACCAGAATCTATCAGATATCGGCTGACATTGTAACACTAAAATAAGGTACATAGTATGTGACCTCTTACTTCTCAAAATTGAAAGATTTATGGAATGAATTAGACATACTAGCACCATTTCCCTCATATGATTGTGAAGAATCACACCCATACATAGATTATCTAGTGAGACAAAGGCTACTACAAATTGTAATGGTGGCAAAATGAGAGTTCCAGCCATGTGAGAAGTGCAGTTTTGCTGAAAAGGCCAGTCCTTACTGTATGCAGTTGTAGTAAATGAGGAGACTCAGAGGGAATTAGGAGTGGTTGACACAAACAATGAGCCAATGACTATGTTAGCAGGAGAAGGAAATCAGTTTCTGAAAGGGAAGGAGCCAAGACTTATCTATGAACATTGTGGGTACAAAGGGCATTTAAATGAAAACTACTACAAGATCATTGAGTACCCACCAGACTTCAAAAGCAAGAAGAAAGGTCAATTTCCTGCCAAATCTTATGCTAGCAATGTCAATGGGGAAAACGAGATTGCAATAAACATTCAACCACAGGGGAACTATATGACCGAAGACACCTAATGAGTTTGTTGACAAAGGCATCAATGGAAAGAAGTTCCAACAACACAGCAGGATCAACAAACATGACAAGTCTAAAGTCACTATTATCTAATGCACTATCATATGATTAGATAGTGGATTCAGGAGATCACACCATATCACTTTTTGTAGGAAATTTTATAAAAGTTAAGGAAAATTAATTGAGAAAATAGTATTGGAGTCTAAATACCTATAGGAGAAAGATCAGAAATAGTACACACAAAAGATGAAAAAAATACTAAGAGGACAGATGATTTGGAATGTTTTACATGTGCCTAACTTTAAGTTCAACCTCATTTCAGTATCAAAGGTGACTAGAGATTTATGTTGTTTAGCATGCATCTACCCTATTTTTTGTGTGTTTTAGGGACTTTACAATGGTAGGGTACTGGGGATTGATAGAGAAGATGAAGGATTGTACATAATTAGAGGTGAAGAGGAGGAAATGATAGCTGGCTCAGTCAAGAAGGAATATATAAGAGCAACATTGTGGCATCAAAGGATGTGACATGGATCAATAGGTTCCTTACAATGCTTACCATATTTGAAATATAAAATGAATCAAGATGTACTGAGAAACTGTGAAATTTGTCCATTAGCCAAGCAGAGTAGACTGAAGTTTCATATTAGTAGTCATCAGTTTGACTACATTTTCTAAATTGTGCACATATATGTCTGGGGACCATACAAAGTAGCTACTTATGACGAGAGGCATTACTTTATAACCATAGTATATGACTATAGTATGTACACTTGGGTCTATTTGCTAAAATTGAAATATGAAGTAATAGTAGTATTGATGGATTTCTTTTCTCTTGTAAAGAATTAATTTAATAGTATTGTTAAAGTGGCAAGGTCTGAATGGTACAAAATTATTCAATACAAATTGCAATGAAATGTTGTCATCTTTGGGTGTAATACACCAAAGTAGTTGTTCCTATACTCCACAATAAAATGGAGTAGTAGACAGGAAATATAGACACATATTAGAGGTGGTAAGAGCATTGAAATTCCAAAGCAATATACCTACTAGGTTTTTGGGGAGATTGTGTCAAAACTGCATTGTATTTGTATAATAAGTTGCCTACAACAGTGGTGAATGGAAAGTCCTAATATGAAAATCTCTATGGGAGACAACCTAAAGTAGACCATCCCAGAGTGTTTGGGTGTCTTTGTTATGCCTGTAGATTGCCAAAAGAACAAATTTGCTGCCAGGGCAAATAAATCTGTATTCATTGGACATTCAGAGATGCCGAAGGGATACAGACTGTATGATCTGGAATCTAATATATTTTTTTACAAAAGGATGTGAGATTTAGGGAAGACATTTTTCCTTTCAAGGAACTACCCAGTGAACCTGAGAATCTATTTCTTCCTGATGATGATTGCCCAACAACTTCTAGGGATCATCCTATTTCAGCAGCAAATAATGATATGGGGTTAGCTTCTCAGCAGAATGCAAATGACCAAATCCAGAACACTGAAGCAGATGATTCAAGTAATTCTACAGCACTGGATATGGAACTAGCTAAGGCAGCCAATGACATAGAGGAACTTGGGTCAGGAGAGAGTAGTAACCAAGATCCTATACAATAACAAGATCCTACACAACACCATGAACATGAAGAGACTGCACTTCAGCAAATGTCATCAATTGTACCACAACCTACTAGGAGCAGAAAGTCAATAAGAATAACAAGGCCAGCAGTGTGGCTCAAGGGTTGTGTGACTTCATGTAAACCGAAAGGAACCAACCACTATTCAGTTTCAAATTATGTGAGCTATGCTCACTTATTAGAACATTACCAATGCTATAAAAGGTCTTTCTCAGCCCTAATGGAACCAAAGTTATGGCGACCCAGCCGGTCATCTTAAGAATTAATGCCCCGATCCCCTTTCAACTGCTTCCCCTAAGTTTATTTCTACTATTTTGGTTTGTCGGGACGTTCGATGTTAGGTTTCGGAGAGTTTTGGGACACTTAGTCCCTAAGTGAGAGCTTAAGAGTTGGAAAGTGGTCCGTAGTAAGAACAGTGTAAAAACGGACTCAAAATAGGAATCTGATACTTTCGTTAGCTCCGTTAGGTGATTTCGGGGTTGGGAGGTTCGGAATGTATTTTGGAGGTCCGTATCTAATTGAGGCTTGAAATGCCGATGTTTAAATTTTTGAAGTTTTTGGTCCGTTAGTGAGTTTTTGATTCGAGGGTCGGAATGGAATTCTGGAAGTTGCAGTAGCTGTGTCATGTCATTCGGAATGAATAGGTTTCTGATCGAAAGTGTATTTTGATGAAATTAAAAGTTCTTAGGCTCAAATCCTTGATTTATTCAAGTTTCTGACGTTGTTTTAGGTGGTTTAAGGGTTGGTACAAGTTTGAATGAGGTATTGGATGTTATTGGTGCTTTTGGTTGAGGTCCCAGGGGCCTCCGGATGATTTCGGATGGTCGACGGAAGAATTTTGGAAGTTGAGATACATCAGTTTTTTTGCTTGTGGTATTTTTTTACGCTTCTGCGGCTTGGGAATCGCAGAAGAGGCCTTGGCATTGCAGAAGTGAGTTTGGACATATCCGCAGAAGCGGATTTGCTTATGCGAGAAAAGGACCGCAGAAGCGGAATCTTGGATCTTTAGTGAAAGTCACAGAAATGACTTATGTTTCGAATAAGCGAGACCACAGAAGCGGAAATCGCTGGTCAGAAATAGTGAATTCGAGGGTTTAGTTACAAAAGTTGGAAAAATCAAATTGGAGGTCGGGAGATGGTGATTTTGAGAGGGTTTTGAAGAGAAAATCATTGGGTAACATTTCTTTGATCCTTTCTAGTTATATTCCATCAATATTTAGTTAATTTCAACATTTAATTTTGAAATTTTGGTAGAAATTGGGGGAAAGGTTCTTAGACCTTTAATTGAGAATTTGAGAGGTCATTTGGACTTCGATTTCAGTGTTCTTGTTATGTATAGACTTGTGAGAGTATGGGGGTTATGAAAATGTGAAAATTATCCAGTTCCGAGATGTTGGCCTGAGGGATATTTTGGTCATTTTACCTAAAATTACGTCTCAGCTTTAAATTTAGTAGTAGAATCCATTGCTTGAGATGTTATTTATGATATGTAATTGAATTGAATAGATTTGGGCCATTTGGAGTCGGATACTCGTGGAAAAGGCGTGGTTTCTAGTTGATTATTATGCTAGTTCGAGGTAAGTAGCTTGTCTAACCTTGTATGGGGGACCTCTTCCCCTTAAGACATGATATTTGGTATTTGAAAGCCTCGTACGTGAGGTGACGAGAGTGTACTTGAGCTAATTGTTCAAAATCCATTTTTACTTGAAATATTTAAATTGAGTTTTTCTTCCGTATATATTTATTTTGAATTGCAAGTTTATCCTATGCTAGTTTAGAGAAGCATGTTTATTTGACTTACTTTCTTAAGTGCTTAAACTGTCTTATTTGTACTACGTGAAACATGTTAGGCTAGGATTTCTATTTCTTGTTCTGAGTTTAGCATTTATCCTAATGTTTTGGGCTGTTATTGTGTGCTTTAAACTGGTTTTACGGGACGACATCCCAGGAGATCCCCTTGTACTTGTTATGTTCTGGACTAAGGTGCGGGATACCAAGAGATCCATGGCACATGTTAATGTAAGATTTGAGGATACCAAGAGATCCTCGGGATACCAAGAGATCCCTAACACATGTAAATGTAATATTTGAGGATACCAAGAGAACCTCGGGATACCAAGAGATCTCTGGCACATGTAAATGTAAGATTTGAGGATACCAAGAGATCCTCGGGATACCAAGAGATCTCTGGCACATGTAAATGTAAGATTTGAGGATACCAAGAGATCCTCGGGATACCAAGAGATCTCTGGCACATGTAAATGTAAGATTTGAGGATACCAAGAGATCCTCGGGATACCAAGAGATCCCTAGTGTATATGATGAGGATATCAAGAGATCCTTGGGATACCAAGAGATCCCCGGCTATTACTTCCTGATGTGAGCAGTATTCCTTATATTGTTTTGTTTCTACTTCCTATTACTGTTTTCCTTATTTATCCTGTTTAGATTCTCGCTGTAGAGGTTATCTATAATGTTTTCCTTATCCTATCATATATTGTGTTTTATCTCAGTAGGGCCCTGACCTGCCCCGTCACTACCCAAAAGAGGTTAGGCTTGGCACTTACTGAGTACCGTTGTGGTGTACTCATGCCCTTCCTGTGCATATTTTTCATGTACAGGTCCAGGTACCCTCACTCAGGCGCACTATCCTTGAGGCAGGGAGAGCTACGGAGACTTCGAGGTGCATCGGCAACGTCCGCAGATCGAAGAGTCTCTTTGTTACTCTATCTTGTAGCATTTAGATTTCTTTCGTACTTTGATGTAGACTTTTCTGGAGTTTAGAGCAGTGTATTACATTTCTATTAACCTGTGTTTCCCGTGAGTTTCCAAGTTTTGGGGTGATATTGTAGACTTTCGCGTTCTTTGTTTTTGAGTTGTATATGCCAAGTTTCACTTATATACCATTTTCCTTCTAGTTTTTCTTAGTTTAATTAAATGCTTCTGCAAGTTATATTATTCCCGCATTGTTACGCTTACCTAGTCGTAGGGACTAGGTGCTATCACGACATGTTCACGGAGGGCGAACTGGGGTCGTGAAAAGTTGGTATCAGGGCTCTAGGTTCATAGGATTCACGGAACACATGCCGCTTTATTAGAGTCTCACTGATCGGTACGGAGACGTCTGTACTTATCTACGAGAGGCTATGTAAATGTTTAGGAAAAATATTCATTTCATTGATTTCTTTATCGTGCAATATTTTTAACATCAATTCTAAACTTCTGTCTTCTATTATCTCACAGATGGTAAGGACACGTGCTACTCGAGATGATCAGGCACCCATGCCCCATACTGTAGCCGTCAGAGGCCGGGGGGAGAGGTCAAGGACGCACATGTGGTGTAGCCAGAGCACCTGCGCAAGCTGCCACCAAGGCACCACCAGCAGATCTAGCCAGAGCTCAGGCACCTGGCACGCCTACTACTACCACTACAACTCCAGCTCTCCAGGAGACTTTGGCTTAGTTCATGAGTATGTACACCACCTTAGCTCAGGCAGGGTTGCTTCCCTTTGCTGCAGCCACATCCCAGGCCGGGGGAGGAGCACAGACTCCCGTCGCCTGCTCTCTTGAGCAGCGAGTGCAGGTTAAGTAGGTTCCCGAGATTATTCCCGCACCTACTGCAGTGCCAGTTCAGCCCGAGGACGGGTCAGCTGCTTCAGAGGATGAGCAGCGAAGACTTGAGAGGTTCAAGAAGTATGATCCCCCAGTGTTCAGTGGATTAGCATCAGTCGATGCCTTTGGATTTCTAGAGGAGTTCCACCGTAATGTTCACACTATAGGCATAGTAAAGTCCAACATGGTTTCCTTTACTACTTTTCAGCTTTGGGGAGCTGCCTATGATTGGTGGCAAACTTATGAGATAGACAGTCCAGTCGAGGCTACTTCACTGACTTGGACCCAGTTCTTAGATATGTTTATGAGAGAGTTTGTCCTCTAGAGTCTTAGGGACGCATGATGCGTAGAGTTTGAGCATTTGCGCCAAGGTGCTATGACCATTTCGGAGTATGCTATCCGTTCTACCAGGTTGGCCAGGCATGCACCGGCCTTGGTTGCTATAGTCCGTGAGAGAGTTTGTAGGTTCATTGAGGGTGTTATCCCACCCATCAGATCTAGCGTGGCTCGAGAGTTGGAGATGGACATTCCTTACCAGCAGGTAGTGAGCATTGCTAGGAGGATCCAGGGTATACTCTCTAGGGAGCAAGTGGAGAGGGAGTCCAAGAGGTCTCAAGAGTTGGGCCACTACTCTGGTGCCCGTACCCCACCAGCAGGTCGTCATGGTAGGGGTTATGTGGGTCACCTCATTCATTCAACTCTTCTAGGAGCCAGCTGTGCTCCATCTCCGCCTACACCTTAGGAGCCTTACTATGAACCTCCAGTTTCTAGCGTGCCTCCTGCGCGAGGTGCTTTTAGAGGTTAGCCCAGCAGATCTGGCCCGAGCCAATCACAGCCACCGCGCTCTTACAAAGATTATTTTGAGTGTGGTGACACCCGTCATGTGGTGAAGGACTGCCCTAGACTTGAGAGGAGTGCGCCCCCATAGACTTCTCAGTCACAGCGCGCTCAATAGAGTTCTCAGGCCATGATCACAGCTCCAGCTGCTACCCTACCTGCCCAGCCAGCTAGGGGAGGAGATCGGGGAGATAGAGGCCGCCCTCGAGAGAGAGGCCGGGCCAGATATTATGTTATTTCTGCTCATACCAAGGCTGTTGCCTTCGACTCTATCATTACAGGTATTATACTGGTTTGTCGCAGAGAGGCATCGATTCTATTCGATTCGGGCTCTACTTTTTCTTATGTGTCTTCTTACTTTGCTCCGTATTTGGGTGTGCCTTGGGATTCTTTGAGTGCTCCCGTTTATGTTTCTACTCTTGTGGGGGATTTTCTTGTTGTGGACTGCGTTTATCGGTCATATCTGGTTACTATTTGTGCTTTTGAGACCAGAGCAGATTTATTGTTACTCGGTATGGTTGACTTTGACATTATTTTGAGCGTGGGCTGGTTGTCGCCCCATTTTGATATTCTTGATTGTCACGCCAAGACCGTGACGCTGGCTATGCCAGGTATTCTATGTATTGAGTGGAGTGGTACTTTAGATCACACTCCCAGTAAAGTTATCTCTTTCCTTAAAGCTCAACGTATGGTTGAGAAGGGGTGTGCCACATATTTAGTTTATGTGAGAGATGTCAGTGTCGATACCCCTTCTGTTGATTCAATCCCAGTGGTACGGGATTATCCTGATGTGTTTCCAGTTGATCTTTCGGGCATGCCGCCCGATAGAGACATTGATTTTGGCATTGATCTGTTGATGGGCACTCAGCCCATTTCCATTCCTCCGTGTCGTATGGCTCCTCCTGAGTTGAAGGAGTTGAAGGATCAGTTGCAGGAATTGCTTGATAAGGGTTTTATTCGACCTAGTGTTTCACTGTGGGGTGCTCCTTTCTTGTTTGTGAAGAAGAAGGATGGTTCTATGCGTATGTGTATTGATTATCGCCAGTTAAACAAGGTTACAATGAGGAACCATTATCCTTTGCCTCATATTAATGATCTGTTTGACTAACTTCAGGGCGCACATGTGTTATCTAAGATTGACTTGCACTCAGGTTACCATCAGTTAAAGATTCGAGAGCCAGATATCCTGAAGACTGCCTTCAGGACTCGGTATGGCCATTACAAGTTCCTTGTTTTGTCAATTGGGTTGACCAATGCCCCAACAACATTCATGCATTTGATGCACATTGTGTTCAGGCCATATCTCGACTCATTCATCATTGTTTTCATAGATGTTATTCTTGTATACTCCCGGAGTCAGGAAGATCATGAACAACACCTGAGGACAATGCTTCATACCTTAAGAGAGAAGAATTTATATGCAAAGTTCTCAAAATGTGAGTTTTGGTTGAGTTCAGTGGCATTCTTAGGCCACGTGGTTTCGAGTGAGGGCATTCAGGTGGATCCGTCGTTTTCTACAGGTATTTTCATCGATTGCGGCCTCTATGACTAGATTTTCCTAGAAGGGTGCCCTATTTCAGTGGACAGAGGAGTGTGAGTCGAGCTTTCAAAAGCTCAAGACAACTTTGACTGCAGCCCTAATTTTGATGTTGCCTACCGGTTCGGGGACTTATACTGTCTATTGTGATGCCTTGAGAGTTGGCCTCGGAGCGATGTTGATGCAGGATGGTAGGGTGATTGCCTACGCGACCAGACAGTTGAAGATACATGAGAAGAATTACCCTGTCCACGACCTTGAGCTAGCTTCTATTGTTCATTCCTTGAAGATCTAGCGTCATTATTTGTACGGTGTGCCTTGTGATATCAATACTGACCATCGGAGTTTGCAGCACTTGTTTAAGCAAAATGATCTAAATATGCGTCAGAGGAGGTGGTTAGAGTTGCTGAAGGATTATGATATTACTATTCTGTATCACCCGGGCAAGGTCAATATGGTGGCAGATGCCTTGAGTCGCCGGGCGGAGAGTTTGGGGAGTTTTGCATATTTACCAGCTTCAGAGAGGCCTATGGCGATGGATGTGGAGGCCTTAGCCAGCCAGTTTGTGAGATTGGATATTTCGGAGCCTAGTCGGGTTCTAGATTATGTGGTTTCCCGGTCTTCCTTATTTGATCATATCAGGGAGCAGTAGTATAAAAGCCCTCATTTGCTTGTCCTTAAGGACAAGGTTCAGTATGGAGATGGCACAGATGTGACCATCGGAGATGACGCAGTATTGAGGATGCAGGGCCGGATTTGTATGCCCAATGTTGATGAGCTTCGAGAGTTGATTTTAGAAGAGGCCCATAGTTCGCAGTATTCCATCCATCCGGGTGCCGCGAAGATGTATCAGGACTTGAGGCAGTATTATTGGTGGAGGCGGATGAAGAAAGATAGTTGGTTATGTGTCTAGATTCCTCAACTGCCAGCAGGTGAAGTATGAGCACCAGCGACCGGGTGGGTTGCTTCAGCAGATAGATATCCGGAGTGGAAATGGGAGCGCATCACCATGGAATTTTATCTGGACTCCCACGGACCTTGAAGAAGTTGATGTCATTTGGGTTATTGTGGATCGGCTGACCAAGTCCACTCACTTTATTCCTGTGTGTACAACTTATTCGTCGGAGCGGTTGGCGGAGATTTATATCTGGGAGATCGTCCGTCTGCATGGTATTCCAGTTTCTATTATTTCAGAAAGAGGTACTCAATTTAGCACTACCCAGGTTAAAACACAACACGTCCTCTCGAGTTGAGTGTACTTTACCTCATAAGATGTGAATTTCTTGCTGAGGTAGTAAATCGCCTGCTCTTTCTTTCCTGTGATGTCATGTTTCCCAGTACACAACCAAAAGAGTTATCCAAAACTATCAGATAGAGGATCAAGGGTCTTCCTGGCTCTGGTGGAACCAACACAGGTGGACTGGCCAAATATTCCTTAATCTTGTCAAATGCTTCCTAACATTCATCTGTCCATTTGACCGCATCATCTTTCTTTAGCAGCTTAAAGATAGGCTCGCAAGTCGTCGTAAGTTGGGTAATGAACCTGCTGATATAATTCAACCTGTCGAGCAAACTCATCACCTCTTTCTTGCTTCTTATCAATGGTAACTTCTGAATGGCTTTGATTTTGGATGGCTCTAACTCAATACCGCGTCGACTTACCACGAACACCAACAACTTCCCCGACGAAACTCCGAATGCACATTTTGCTGGATTAAGTTTGAGGTTGTACCTGCGAAGCCTTTGGAAAAATTTCCTCATGTCTTTAACATGGTCACATTGCTTCCTTGACTTTATGATCACGCCGTCGACATAGACCTCAATTTCCCGATGTATCATATCATGGAACATGATGGTCATTTCCCTCATATATGTTGCCCATGCATTCTTCAACCCGAATGGCATGACCCTATAACAATACGTTCCCCAAGGTGTGATGAATGTCGTCTTTTCCGCATCTTCCTCATCCATTAAAATCTGGTGATAAACCACATAACAATCCACAAAGGAACCGATCTCATGTTTGGCACAATTGTCAATCAGTATATGGATGTTTGGCAGTGGGAAGTTGTCTTTTGGACTCGCCTTATTGAGATCACGGTAATCAACGCACACTCTGGTCTTTCCATCCTTTTTTGGCACAGGCACAATATTGGCTAACCAAGTGGGATACCGTGTGACCCGGAGGACCTTCGCATCAAACTGCTTGGTAACCTCTTCTTTGATCTTCACATTGATATCTGTTTTAAATTTCCTCAGTTTCTGCTTGACCGGAGGGCATGCGGGGTCAGTGGGCAATTTGTGGACCACCAAGTCGGTACTTAAACCCGGCATATTATCATATGACCATGCGAAAACATCTTTTTACTCAAGCAATGCTTTGATTATTTCTTCCCTGAGCGGAGCTTCCAAATATTTTTGTTTCCCGAACATTCTCCTGATCCCCTAAATTGATTGTCTCTGTATCACTCAGGTTAGGTTTGAGTTTTTCCTCAAATTGACTTAATTCTTTACAGATTTCTTCAAAGGCTTCCTCATCATCATATTCTACCTCGTCATCACACTCAATTTCTTGTATTATTATTTCGGAGTTAGATTGGTAATCAAGACTAGGCCGAAGACTCCGCATGCATGACACATCAGTGATACCAGCATAAAAGGGACTGTACAAGAAAGAAAAGAAAGACAAAATAAAGGCTATCAGGAATGAAAAAGGAAGGAAATTGCATTTCATTAAAATTGTAAGATAACAAGGTTTAACTCATCCAAACGGACGGAACATAGCATCCGAATTACAACCTTGGAAATAATCCAGATTAAACTGAAAGGAAAATCAAAACTAACTACCATGACTCCCTCCGGGTAGGAAGATGAGTAGCTTCCCAATTATTAAGCTTGGCATGGGCCCCCACGAACTGCACATCTGCTTTGCTTGGACCTTCGCCTGCCTCCACCATATTCACCTCATCAAACAGCTTTTCAAACATTTCTATTAGCTCCTTGTCGGGTTCCATCATTACAGAATGAATCATTACCGTTGTTGGGCGTCTCTTAGTACCAGGCCGGACAAAGGAACATGATAGGCAGGGTATGGGTTTTGGAAGGCTCCATGCTCTCTTTTTCATCTGCTTACTCGCCTTATGTCAGCAGTAGTGGGCTTAAAGCCTAACCCGAAAGCATCCAAGTTTTCAGAAAGAGATACCGGCTGTATGATGCCCTGTAACGAAGCACCCAAGCCTTTTCTGAAGCCACCATGACAGATGTAGCAGCTACTCTGGGCCTAGGAATAAATTCTCCTTCCGGAATTTTGGCAACTAACACTATGTCCAAGACTTGGTAAACCCATGGACCTTTGTCATCCTCAACTTCATGAATTATCCTCTCCATGCACAACAATTTCCTGTCAGTCCCATTCGAATTTGACCATCTAAAGCAAGGTAGATGGCACAGCTTTTATGGCATGAATCCAGGGACGACCCAATAATAGATTGTAGGAAATAACCACGTCGAGCACTTGGAACTCCATTGTGAATTCAACTGGTCCTATTGTCAGTTCTAACACGATGTCCCTGACTGTGTCCTTTCACCCTCCATCAAATCCTCGCACGCAAACGCTATTATTCTAGATTCTCTCACTGTCCACTTTTAACTTTTACAGGGTGGAGAGAGGGCAAATATTTGCGCTAGACCCGTTGTCAATCAATACTCGAGTAACCACAGAGTCTTCACACTTTACTGTGAGGTAAAGTGCCCTATTGTGCTCAGTACCCTCCAAAGGCAACTCATCATCGGAAAATGTAACCCTGTTAACCTCGAAAATCGTATTCGCTATCTTCTCCAGATGGTTTACAGAGATCTTATCCAGAACATGGGCTTCATTTAAAATCATCATCACACCCGGTGATGCTCGTTCGAATGAATCAATAGGGACATCAGTGAAATCTGCGCTGGAGTTTTCCTCAGTTGTTCTATAATAGAATAATCTTGCGCCTTAATCTTCTTTAAGAATTCTTCAGCCTCTTCTTCAGTTACGACCCTCTTTACTGGTGCTGGATTGTCTTTGGCTGCTTTAACCTTTCTTAGCTCTTCAGGGGCAAAGCATCTCCCTGAACTAGTCAGTCAATGAGCTTCACAAACTTCTTCTTTAACTTCCTTCTCCTTGTACATCAAAGTCACTCGGTCATAGTTCCATGGGACGGCCTTTTCACTAACCACTAGTAACTGAGTCACCGGTTTAATGATAACCGGCTATATGCGAGTGCCCTTTACAATCACAACAAGCTTAACAACCGCTCATAGTACTTTAACGGGTTCTTGTTTTACTGCCATCACTGGTTTGCTAACTGTCTGTTCTACTGTGACCAATGTTTTCTCATCAATTACTTTCTCATTTGCTATGTTCTCACTGGCCCTAATCATCATTACGATTTGTGAAGGCTTGTATTCTCCCTTCTGCACTAACTCGATCATGTGAGTCTCATGATGGGTTAGCAATGGATTATGAGTGATGTTGGGCATATCCGGAGTCTGTACTTCAATCCGGCGAGTATCAATGAGCTCTTGGATGGCCGTTTTCAAATGCCAGCACTTCTCTGTATCATGCCCTGGGCACCCGATAAATACTCACAATTCACCAAATGGTCCAGGTTCCTTGGGTGAGGATTTGGCAATTTGGTTTCAATTGGATTTAACATGCCTAACTATCTCAATCTGTGGAATAAGCTGGTGTAGGATTCTCCCAATGGCGTGAAAGTTTTCTTCTTCTACAGCCAGTCATTCTTGGAAGCGAGGTTGGGTCGAATACTGGGTCCAGTAGGGTTTTTGTAGGCTCTCGGATGTGGGTAGGTATTTTGAGTATGATAAGTATTTTTTGGGGTGGGTGCACGCCATGGTGCCTGAGGTTGAGGGTATGTTTGGGCGTGGTGAGCAGAGAAGTGGGGGGCAGGAGGTGGATAGTAGTGTTGTGTTGGGCCGTATGGGTTGTGTGGGTAGGTTTGGGTATGGGGGCGTGGTTGGTGATAATATGGTGATGGACCCCTGGACCAAGCTCTTGATTCTACTAATGTAACATCTTCTTTTTTCTTCTTTCCCAATACCCCTCCAGTGCCGCTCTGGATGGCCTGGGTAGTTGGTTTAATCGCCGAATAACTCATAATCTTGTTAGTCTTGAGACCTTCTTCCACCATACTTCCTATTTCTACTACCTCATTAAAAGTTTTCCCAACTGCTGACACCATATGACCATAATAAGTAGGCTCCAAAGCCTGTAGAAAATAATCGACCATCTCGCCTTCCTTCATTGGTGGATCAACTCTGGCGGCCTGTTCTCTCCACCGAAAACCATACTCTCTGAAGCTTTCCCCTGGAGTCTTCTCAATTTTGGTCAATGACAACCGGTCCGGAATGATCTCTAAGTTGTACTGAAAATGGCTTGCAAATGCCTGGGCCAAATCATCCCAGGTGTACCATCGAGTATGATCTTGCTATGTGTACCACTCCAAAGCAGCACCACTGAGACTTTGACTAAAGTATGTCATTAATAACTCATCCCTTCCCCCAGCACCTCTCATCTTGCTACAAAATCCCTGCATATGTGCTACTGGGTCACCATGTCCGTCATATAGATCAAACTTTTGTAACTTGAATCCCGCAGGCAATTGGACGTCAGGAAACAAGCACAGATCCTTGTAAGCAACACTCACCTGTCCTCCTAGACCTTGCATATTTCTGAACGATTGTTCCAAGCTTTTCACCTTTCGTATCATTTCTTCCTGCTCAGTGTTTTTAAAAGGCTTCTCTTCTTCAACTGAGATATCAAGAAGGGGAGTGTAAGGATATGGTTCTGGCGGTTTGAAGGTGGGTTCCGGTGGGTAGTAGTGGGTCTCCTGGGTTTGAAACAGGGGTTCACTAGAAGATCTACGTAATGTGGCGGGTGGAGGAGCCACAAACACGTGAGTGGTTGGAGGTGAAGGGCATGTGATTTGCTTGGGTAGGGGAGGTGGTGGTGTTTGGGAGGTAGTTGCATAGTATTGCTAATAAGCAGGGTAAGCCGGAGAGGAATTGATTGTAGGAGGATATTGTGGCTGAGCTAATGGTGGGATGTAGGTAGGGTTAGCTGGGTAAGTTGGTAGTGGGTGTCCCTTTCCCCAAGCTTGGTACATTTCGTCCATGTGTTGCTTCAATTTATACATCTCTTCTTTCATGGCATTGACATCCACAACTTCTTCATCCCTAGATGGGTCGACAATGCTTGCTTCTAGCTCTTGATTGACCATTTTTTACTTATCTTTAGAGCGGGTGTTGTATGGGTGGGTTGTCAGAATGCCAGTCAACTGAACCACCTGTCTGGAATCATCATCAACAACAACGTTGTTAGCGATTAGGGCATTAATCAAATATATAATCGTGCATTTGGAGCATGAATGCACCTAGGTAGTTATGGGTTTCTAACATGCATTTACTCGACCGCTTGCGTCATCCCGGCTTTGACTGTGATGTCTTTCTTTTATCCTTGCCTTGTTTCTTTTATTTTGCCATTGTTTCTTTGTTGCAGATCTTTTCTCTTTTTCTCTCCCATTTTCTTTTATCGCTCCACTCTTCTTTCCTTTTGACTTTTATTCTTACTGTATTTTCCTCTTTCATATGGCTATGGTCGGATCCTATAGGGATTGCCTATGCATCGTGCCCATGCCTGAATCAGATCAAATGCAATAAATTTAAAATAGAAACAAAATGGTTTTTTTTGTAATTTTCAATTTTACTAATAGCAAGCATTTCAAATACAAGGACTCAAGACTGACGCATGAAGATAACTAACAGACTCTGAATGACAAGACGGGCTACAAACTCCATCAACAATTATGAAAGTGTAGACTGACTTGAAAAGAAAATACAGACTCAAATAACTGATAAACTCTAATGAAAGAAAATACAGACTCTAATGACGGTCATGAATACATTAAAGCTCCTGGTGCTTGTGGGACATCGTTCGGTCTCGCCGCGGGCCTATGTGCAAGTTCCCCTTGGAGTCTGTCCAGGTCACTCATTATTAGTTTCACAAATATCATCACTAAGGCAAAGAAGGTAGTCTGAGTCATATTCTCGCACAATTGGCATTTTCTGGTGATGTGGTGAGGAATAGCTAGGATTCTTTCTCTGATTATGCCTTTTCCCTGAAGCAACCACCCTATCTGTTTGGCCCTGGCCTCCAAAGTCTGCTGATTTCGCTCCTGGAGTTGTTGTATATCCATTTTTAATTGTGCTAAAGTTGTATAGCAGTGTTCCCTTTCAAGTTTGAACTTTTTTGCTTGTTTGCTCATTTTTTTTCTGCGGTAATGACCTTTTTTCCTCAATCTGGCAACCTTATTATCATGTTCTTCTCTCAACTGCTGAATCATGCGGGCTCGTTCTTCTGCATTTTTTAGCCAACTGTCTTCGAACCTCAGCTAATTCCCTTTCTGCTTTGTTGAGATCGAAACTGTAATCATTTACTTTTTGCCTTAAATTTTCTATAAGTTTTGCATCTTTGGCACTCCTAGTAGGGGTTTCGGCTGCTATCTTCATTTTCTGAATTTGGGCTCGTAATTTTTCATTTTCTTTGGCCAATTTCCTTTTCTCGCCCTCGTCAACCACAGCTTGCACACTGTTTTCAAACCTAAGGTGTTGGACCTATTTTTTCAACTCTCCTATTTTGTCTTTGTATTCATTTTCTTTGGCTAACCAGGCCCACTGTTCTTGTGATGCTTCGGTAAACTCCTGGATGTGAGGTCTTTTGGCCGGTCTCTCGTGCTCATATTCTCTCTTATACCAAGCAAGGTATCCCGATGATACTTCGCCTTTGGCCCGATCCTGCACGCAAGTATCTGCTTTTAAGTATTGGCATTCATTCCAGATTTGGCGGACTCTTGCTTCAGGAAACTGTCCGTCAGGGCTAATCTCAACTACCTGAGCACTAAGATCGCCGTCTTTCGGCACTATCTAGCACCTTCCGAGCTGCCTTAAAACCCGATATGAGACATAAGTCTGAATGCTCTTGAGACCCATCAGGAGGAAGTGCAGCCTTGCTGTTGGCATATATATGATTTCATCAATAGGCAACCATCCAAGCGTCCACTCTATTTGACTGGCAGTGAGGGACCGAAAATATGTCATCCAACTCGTGAATCCTTCCGGCAGATGGACCCCTTTAATCCTTATATAAAATTCTTCTATGCATGTTTTCTCTGAAGACCCATAACTTAAGAACTGAGGGCGATGGCACAGATGCTCGGTCATCCACATTTGCAGAAGTATATTGCACCCTTCAAAGAAATTTCCCCCCGTTTTGCAGGTTGTAAGAGCGCGGAAGATTTCGGCCAATATCATAGGTGCGAGGGTGCTTTTGGCTTGAGTCATTAGAGTACTGACGACCCCGGCTATTTTTATGTCAATGTTTCTGTCTTTCCTTGGAAATACCACAAGCCCAAGAAAAACCACCATGAAAGCGACACGCCTATGCTCCTCCCATTTTTGGCGGTTTCCATTACTACATATCTTGCTTTCCGGGTTATTGAAGCCCCCAATGTGGCCATATCTATGGTATATAAAGTGTGGGGTGCAAAAGCCATTTTCCAGATTTGCATTGTGAACCGTCCTACGTATCTTCAGAGAGTCTAAAAATCTGTGTACGGCTACAATTCTCGGGGCCACTAAGTATTTGTCTTTTAAAGGAACCTCATCTTTCCTGATGTACCCAGCCATTTCTTCTAGTGTTGGGGTAAGCTCGAGGTCTGAGAAATGGAACACATTGTGTATCGGGTCCCAACACGTCACTAGTGCTCTAATAATATCTCCCAGAGGCACAATTTCTAGCAAACCGGTAAGCCCTTTCAAATATTTCTTGACTTCATCTTGCCCTTCGCCTCCTAAATCGTTCCACCACAGACGTAACTCGAAATGGATTTTATGCATGATTGAGAAAGGTTCATTTTGAGTCGTGCTCATCCTTCACATTTATTAAGGTGATTTAATCACTTATTTTGACCTAAAAGCAAAAATGACACTATTTTTTCATTCATATTCCTAATTTCAAAAGCAAACCCGGTTTTGCAAATACGGCCTTTCAGCACTTCTGGTGAAAATTTTAAGGTTGCATTGGCTAGCCGGCCAAAATCTTTAACAAATGATCAAATGTGGTTGTCCTCACAAAAGCATCCTTTCGTCGTCCCTTCGGGAACATTCGGCTATTTTTGACAAAAAACGTCATCACCCGATTTTTTTATTTTTTTAAATGAAAATTTTAACATTTTTGGCCATATTATTTTTGAAAAAGGATGGTTGGACCCGTCAAGGGTTGCCTACGTATCTCACATCCGGTGAGAATCAAACCAGCGTAGTTCGAGCAAATTAACGAACTATTTTAAAACAAAAATCTTTTTTCATTTTCATTTTTGGCATTTCATAAGAAAATAACAAAACTACTTTCAAAAGCAAGACTACTTTCTTTTTTTTCATTCTCATTTTTTGTATTTCATAAACAAATAAAAAAAACTAAAAAAAAACTATTTTTAAAAAAAACAAGTCTTTTTTTTTTATTTTTCTTTTCTATTTTGAAAACAAGACAAAATAACGACTCTCTTTTTTTTTTCATTTTTAACAAACAATAAAACAACCTATTTTTTTCCAAACTAAAATAAAGACTCTTTTTTTTTTCTGCGAACAATTTCCAAAAATAAAGACTCTTTTTCTATTTTTCTTTGCTTTTAGTAAAACAAACTATTTAAAACAAAATATTTCCATTTTTCATTTTTTTTCGAAATTTCGGCAGAGCTTCGACAATAATTGGGCATCGGTTTTTCTAAAACTAAACAATTAATTCTTTACACTGCTATTTCTCTCTTTTTCTCTTTTTCTCAATTTCACAAAATTTCTGATGTTCAACAACCGGTCAGCATGCGGGCCCGAGACAAATAAATGAACGTAAAAATGCATCATGGTGGTATTTTCATATCCGGTTACATGTCCTAGACGGACTCAACCCCTGTGTTGAGTCCCCTAAGTCAAATGTAACATGATGCAAATAATCGCTCATATTAGGGATCCGGCATGAAGTCAAGCTATTCTAAGTTCAAAACCTCGGTATGTGTTCTAGACTGTGTACCCGAGCAGACAACTCGAGTCGAGGAGGGGGCTACGTACCGGGGACCCGCGGGATCGTCCGGCTTAGTAACTTGTCCGGCCTCTTTCTTATTTCAAGGTATGACACTAACAGAATAGGAAGTCTCAACCAGTAAGCACATCCCCGGAGGTGAGAAGAGAAAGGTTTCGGCACAATTTATATATACAGTTCAAATGATATCAAAGCGGTAAAGCATTTAGCACATTTTGCAGGAAACATGTAGGAAAATCAGATAAAGCCAAACATAACCATTATTCTAAGCTCGAATTCTTAAACCCTGAACCGAAGTTCTAGGTTTGTCATCCCCATCAAAGTCGCCAGAGGGTCACACCTCCTTTTTTTTGCTACTCCCGCATGGGCGTAAAGGAGTTTTTCCACTAAAAGGACAATCGGAACGAGATTTATTATTAAGATTTCAGAGTCGCCACTTGGGAGATTAATGGTGTCCCAAGTCACCGGTTGAATCCCGAACCGAGGAAATTATTGACTCTATTAACAGTCCGCGAACCAGAAATCCGGATAAAGAATTCTGTTAACCCGGGAGAAGGTGTTAGGCATTCCCGGGTTCCGTGGTTCTAGCACGGTCACTCAACTTTTGTATTTAATTTTATCTGATTTCAAAACATGTTCTGATTTTATTCGTAACCTGCTTTTATTTTTATTTTAATAAGAATTGCAACGTCGTGAAAATGCGTCTCGAACCACGTCGCACCAGTGCACCCAGGTTGTCAACATATTTTGACTCCGTTGAAATTTGGATTTGGGTCACATAAATGTGCACCCGAGTTTAGGAAGGTAATTTTATTAAAATTGTGCCTAAAGTGGCGAATGCATCATTATCTTTTGGGAATGCCGTGAAATTCACTAAACAGTCCATCCCGAATTTCTAAGTATTTTACTTTTACTGAGGGCCCCGCAATTTTGTATTTTATTGGTCGAGGCTCATCTCATTTTATTTTAAAAGGGCAAGCATAAAAGCAACTATGATTTTCTATTTTTGTTTTGTCTCTAAAAGATAGAAAATTCCTAATTAATTAATATTAGGACTCGGGCTTTGAGTTCAAGTACGGGCCCAAACAAAAACCAGAACCTTTTAATTTGAACCCGCTACCTAACACAAAACCCGAACTTATACTATTGCTTAAGAAATACTTCAATTGGTTTATGCATTGTCCAGTCCTTTTGGGCTTTGAAAATCTATGGCACAGACATGCGTAGGAGGAAGGCCAGGCTGGCCTGGATTCAAGAAATAGCTGAGCTTTGGCCTCAAAATGAGCCTAGTCCCAAAATGAGGAAATACGTATAGGCTTGAAGCCTATTGATATTAGCACAAACAGATTCAAGTTTTTTTTTTAATGAATTGAAACAGGAAAAAATGATTCACAATTACTTAAGCTAATAGGATATTGATTGTTTGAACTCCAACTTCCAATTTCAAAAGTTGTTTTTACTGGCTTTCTGCTACGTTTGCAGGCACTAGCAGGGTGAAACTCAAACTGGACAAACGATTTTATTGCACATTCGACATACCATTTATTTTTGAACTAACTCTAACCACGATTAACTTTAACTAGCGATTAAGTCAGTATTCAAATAGCTCATGAATTCGAAAATTAATTATTGCAGACCTGCTTCAGTTAAAACTTCATAAGAACAAAAGTAAACTAATTAAATGCACTGATTTTATACCTAAACATGCGCATCTAGAGCTAATTTCATTCTGTAATTAGTAGTCTAGCCAATTTCCAACTATAGAATCCTCAAGCTAATTACCAAACAGTTGTAGAGTAATAATCGACATAGTTCACATTAGAATCTCAATTAACAGTCCATACTATTCAGTTACAACAGCTAATAGGACTAAACAACTTAAACTAAATTAACTACAACATCATACAACATCTAGAGTACAAAGATCTGAGAGCAATTTTCATTTCATTTCAATTGGGAGCTACATGAAGCAATCGAGGAAGTGTACCTGGATTTTAAATCACAGCAAGAGAAAACAGTAATCAGCAGGAGCAGATGAGTAACAACAGCAGCAAACAATCTCATCAAGTAGAGTTAACAACCCAGGAAAGTTTCGATATCCAGAAGTGTTTTAAAATCCAAACAGAACTACAGATATACTTCAAACAGCATCAAACCAACCAGGAATGAACTAACAACCGACGGAATTCAGTAGCAAACCCAAAATGACTCAGTCAGACCCACATTTACTCAAATCCAAACCCAACAGATGCGAAATCACTTGAAAAATCTACCAAATTCCTGCCACAAGTGCAGACTGCACTACAACTATAAAACATGAAGAGACTAGATGGAAATCAGGACCAGAGCTGAAATTGCTCAATGAAACAATGATTTTTTTATTGAGTTTTTGCTTGTTTTTTTTTTTAAAATTTGAAATTTCTACTTCAAATCTGAGAAAAACTAAAGAGGGGGAACTTTTTGGGGAATTAGATGGCTGGAACCTTTTGGAATTTTCCTAGGTGTCCCTCTTGTTAAAGAAGGCATTAGGGTTGCCTTTTATAGGCAACAAATGGGGCAGAAGGTTCTAGATGGCCCTCCCATTTTTTTCTCTCTTTTAATTTCAAATTTTATTTATTAACCCTTCATTTTCTGACTTGTTTATCAAGTTACTGCCCTAAGTTTGCTAAAATCTACACTAAAGTCCTATTCTAGAAGGCCCTATGGTGTTCTTTTAGCTATATAATACATATACTACCCTTACCTTAGTTTTGAATTTACCAGTCTTAACAAAACAGCCCTTTTCCATGCCTAAACTACCCCTTAAATTACTAACCAAAACCAAACCCCTTTGCCCTAGTTAGAACTCAACTATAGTTGCCTATGGGGTGAATCTAAATCAGTTATAACCAATCCTTACTAACAAAAACTAACTAAGACTAATTAATTGAAATTGAACCTAATCATCAATGAATGCTGAACCTGAAGAACAATCAAAACTGGACGTAATACTCATACAAACTTAAACAAAACTTAAACAGGTTTGAAATTAAAATTTAACAGGAAACAAATACTTATCAGAATTGCTAAAACCAAGCAAACCAAAAGAAAATTCAATTAAACTAATAATTTGAACGAATAGGAATTAAACTAATTCTTAACATTTGAACTAACAATTAAACATTTAAAGTAATCAACTTAGAATCAAACAGAGATGGAAATTAGCCTAAGATAACCTAAACATTTAGCTAAAACTGACAGATAGAAAAATATCGAAATTAAACTAACAATTGAAATTATTCAAAGGTTAGAACTACACTTAATCAACAGACAACACCCGAATAAAATTAAAATAAAACTAACTAAAAAAAACTCACTGATTTCATTCTTCAAACTCGATTGATTTATGGAATTGAATTATAATTAATATTATAGGTTTATTTTGTCAAAAATAAACTTATAACATTAATTAAAATTATCCAAACTATTGAAGCTCCAAACGGGCTAAAAATCGAAAACCCTAAATCCGAGATTCGACGAGTTATGGTGGTATTTGACGACAAACGAGTGAAGATTTGTGATGAGGAAGGGCATGTGAGGGTGTGGTGTGATTTTGAGAAATTTTGGAAGCTTTTACGGTTTGGCCGGAAACTTCGGTCCAATATTCGAAATAGATGGCTAGGATTTGAAGAAAGGTATTTGAAGATTTGGAACGAGGAGGGGACGGGGATTCAGTGGTAAAATTTTGGGGTGATTTGGAGCTTCGCCGCCGGCGGACGGCGGAGGTGTGTGGGGGGGGGGCACGGTGGGGACACGGTGTTTATACACCGGTGGTACAGGGGGGACAACAGTTGTACGAGGAAGGAGGGTAATATTTTTAGGGTATGGGATATTTTAAGACATTTTTATTTAATAGGCATGATTGAATCCAGACTGTTGGATTTGAGGAAATGAAGGGCTCAGATTGAAAGACATCAAAACGACGCCGTTTTGGCTAAGGGAAAAGCAGGGCAGGTGAAGAGATATTGGGCTTGGACTAGGGTGTGGAGGAAGGGTTCGTTTGGGCCTGACTTTGGCCCCAAAACTGGGCAGCCTGTTATTTATGCCTTCTTTGTTTCTTCTTTTTATTTCTTTTATTTATTTCTTTTGTTTATTTTTTGTTTTTATTTTGTATTTTTATATTTTTTCTGATTTGCTAAAAGACAAATACATTAACACTAAAATCTAATTCCCTATCCATTAATTTCTAAGTAAAATGCAAACTGAGACATATTTAAACTAAAAATGCAAAAAGGACCATTTTGTTATTTTCTTTCTTTTCAAGCAATTTAAACTACTAATTAATCTTAAAATATAAAATTAAATCCCAAACAAATGTCAATGTATTTGTGTATTTTCATATGAATTAAAATACACAAATAAAATGCAAACATTTAACAGAAAATAACACCAAAATTCACAAAAATTACAAAATAATAAAGAAATTATTTTGTTTGAATTTCTGGGAATAATTTGCTTAGGGCAAAAATCACGTGCTCACAGCTATGATAAGCCATCTCGCGGCATAATAAATTAGGCCCTCAGCCTCTCAAGATCACAAATCAGTAGCAATATGTTGCGGCGCGCAGCTCGATCCCACAACACCCTCACAACGCAGGCCCTCGGCCTCACTCAGTCAGAAACCTCTCAAGCCACTCGGGCTAACAGTAAAACAGGATGCTCAGCCCAAAATATTTTATGCATCAAAATAGATTAAATAAGATTGAGTTAGGAAATCAGTAAAACATGGCATGACTGAGTGCAGATATTAACTCAAAACAGCGAGGAATAGTAGTAAAAAGCCCCTAAGGGTCCAAACAGCTTGGCACGAGGCCCAAATATGGTATTAAGCCCAAAACATAGTAATGCTTTCCAAAGCACATAAGCATCAAATAGTTTTTAGTCAAATACGCAATTTAATAGTTGCTACGGGACGGACCAATTCACAATCTCCAATGGTGTATGCCCTCACACTCGTCATCTAGCATATGGTTGTTCAAAACCAAACCAAAATCGAAAATCAAAGCTTAATGACTTATTGATATTGGGTTAACGGTATAACGGACGGGGGGATTAAAAAATTTTTATTAACAGCTTATCGGTTTGGGGGCGGATTATCAATGGATAAATCGTTATATATATATATATATATATATCAACGGTTTGGGGGCGGATTATCAACGGATAAATTATATATATATTACTGCTCTAGACAATAGCACGAAGTGCAAAGTGAATTGTACTGATTGCTTGGAAGTATCTAATTAGCCATTGAGTCTCTTTGGCGCGTTTATTCTCCTACATCCTAATTCCTTCCCCGCTGGAGACCAATAATCAGTATTAAATTATTAACATTTACACTTTATACACCAGGTTCAATCTTAATTAAGTTTTTTTTTTTATTTTTTAACAATTTGTCATCTTCTTAAATAGTAAGAAATATGTTCAATTGATGTTGTTGATGTAGTCTGTTGTGCACTTCTTAATTCTTTACCATCCACTTGAATGTATTATGAGAAGATAAAAGAAGTATTTGATATTCAGTATTTGATTCTAGTAATATGGCCTCATGGTGCAATTTAATTGATATATATATGTATGAGAAATGTTGACTATATTGTTGTATTGGGGATGTACTCCCCAACACTATGATGAAGTATGTTAATTTTTAATCAATTGAAACTAAACCTTTAACCGCCAAATAATAGCTAAACCGATACCAATTTGTCTGATATCTTATCGGGTGGCTAGTGGATTAATATATTTAAAAATCGATAACCGATAAGCCAAACTGTTAACAGTAAATAACCGCTCAATTCTCCCGATAAGCAATCCTAACCTAGCATGTGCATCACCTCAAAATAGTGAAACAATGTGAAATTCGGGGTTTCATACCTTCAGGACAAGATTTACAATCATTACTTACCTCAAACCGGACAAAACTCTAATCCATGATGCCTTTGCCTCTCGACAAGGCCTCCAAATACTCCGAATCTAACCAAAATTAGTATATTATCATCAATATATGCTAAAGGAATGAATTCCACAAAAAAATTATCAAATTAGACCATCAATCCCGAATTTGACTCAAACCCGGCACCCGGGCCCACGTTTTGAAATCCGATAAAATTACATAACTAGAAACTCCTTTCATTTACGAGTGTATACATACCAAAACCATCAAAATTCGACGTCGAATGACCATTCAAATTCTCAAACTAAACTCTCCAATTTCAAGCCCTAATTTCTCCAATTTCATCCCTAGTTTCTACAAATTTCATGATTAAACAACAAAAAATAATCACATATACAAGTATTAGGTCTCAAGCCACTCACCTTTCTGATAAACCCTTGAATTCCTCGTCAAAATCGCCCTCAAAAGCTCCAATGTCGTCCAAAAATGGTGGAAAATGAACTGAAATTCGCGAAGGAGACCTTATATACTTTCTGCCCAGAACTTCCGCATCTGCGGTCCATAAGTCGCTTCTGCGATGCTGCACTTACGGAAAATCCATCGCATGTGAAGTTTTCACTTAAACCTTGAAAATCGCTTCTACGGTCGAGACCCCGCATCTGCGATCTTGCATTTGCGGTCATATGCGCGCACCTGCGGCTCCTGCCCTTCTCACCTATGGTCGCATCTGCGGCTGCTTATGCGCTTCTGCGGGCCTCGCACATACGGTCCCCACTCTGCAGGTACAGTTATGTCAGTTGAAGGCAATCTTCAGTACTTTCTCAAATCCCATCCTTGATCTGTCAACCTCCCGAAATCATTCTGAGGCCCTCGGGACCTCAACCAAACTAGCCAACAAGTCATATATCACCATTCAAACTTATTCAAGCCTTACGAACATTCAAAACAACATCAAAATATCAAATCACCCTCGGATTCAAACCTAAGGATTTCCAAACTTCCGAATTCCGCAAATGATGCCGAAACCAATCTAACCTCAGACCTAAAATTTTGCACACACGTCACAAATGATATAACAGACCTACTCCAATTTCTGGAATGGAATTTCGACCCCGATATCAATATTTCCACTGTCGAATGAAAATGCCAAATTTTTATTTTCGCCAATTCAAGTCCAAATCTACCACGGACCTCCAAATTACATTTAGAACGCGTTCCTAAATCCAAAATCACCTAAGGAAGCTATCTGAACCATCGAATTCACATTCGAGATCTTCTACACATAAGTCAACGTCCAATTGACTTTTTTAACTTAAGTTTCTAAATAAGAGAATAAATATCACATTCCATTCCAAGATCACTCCGAACACAGAACAAACAACACGATGCGATGAAATACAGCTGAACAACACATAATGAAGCAGAAATGGGGGAAACTGATTGTAACTCATGAAACGATTGACCGAGTCATTACAACCCACCATTTAGATTAGCAATCGTTATCTTTCTCCTTTTTTACTCTTTATAATATCATGATATATTTAAAATAATTTAATTTAATTTATAGACTTACCTAAAAAATAAATAAATTTTATCTTCTAAATAAAAAAGGTAAAGAAAGAAATAAACACATAATTTGATAAATATAATTAAAATTATTTACTTGTATCACTAATCTTATTTTTATCAAACTAAACTCAAAAAAATTGTTTATACAATAGAGAATAGAAGATAGTGAGATAAATATAAATATATATATATATATATACACACACACACACTTAATGCATATCATACTAAAAATAAAAATAGAGGTAAAAAATATAACAAGTTCCTAAAAAAAATTATTTATTTATACTTTAAAGGCGAAATACGTAAAGGGCCTCTCTAAGTTATCCTTAATGATCAACTGAGCTCATTTCCAATTAGACACGTCAAACCTTTAATAAAATAGGTTAATTAAACACTCCAAACCAACAAAGCACATACATGAGTTACACATGCGAATGATATGTCAAACGGACAAATCATTAAATAACACGTGTTTTTTTTTTTGAAAAAAATATAGTAGCTTTCCCTACCACCAAGACCATCTTCCCCACCCCCGATTGTTTTGTCAGCTATGTCAATCTTATCAATGTCGCCCGCCAAACCACCTCCATTATTTCTTTCTTTTCTTTTTTTTCAAAACTAAATCAGAAATCGTCACAGGCTCACTGCCCACTTGATTGATACATTTTCTGTTGAGCTTCTACCTTGGTGACAACAGGTTTTTGAGCCTCACCATCTCGAAAGAGGTAATCTAAAGAATTTGTCCACTACTAACCCCACAATAACCCATAATCTCTCAACTTTTAAATGCTAAATTCTGAGTAGTAGGGATCAGATCAGTGGAGAATAGGAACAGAGTGCTTGTGATGGAAGTTATATTCCCCTTATGCGATTTTTTTAATGCCATGCGCGGTGGTTTTATGTCATGGAGTTGAAAGATGGAGAAAAATGTTGGGCCAGAGAAGGTAAGTGTACGGTAGAGGAAAAGAATCGGAGAAGGGGGGATTGTGAGAATTAGGTGGGGTCCACATTGAATTTAGGTAAGAAAAAAAGAGAAAAAACCTAATTTTAAAGAGTCCAATCTGAGTGTACCACACAAATTTTGTCATGTCAGTATAAAGTGTCTAAGAGACGCACTTCTACCCGAGCAGAAGTGTCTAATTGGAAATGAGCGATGTTTATCTGGTCACCGAGGACAATTTAAATGGGCCCTTTATGTGTTTCGCCTACTTTAAATGAATTTAATTTTAGTGAACATAAATTACAAGTATGTAGCATGATTTAAAATAGAAATGGGCATAAAATAAAAGGATGAGAACATCATATTGTCCATAGTTGGAGGATGAGATTGATTTTTAAAGTAAGGTGAGAGGTGTAAGTGATTTTTATCCATTATAATATGAAGACTAGAATTTATTTGGTGAATATATTTTTATGGAATATATGTTGGGTGAAATATTCGCGGGAAAATCTATTCGCATAGCATCATTTAGAATATAGTATATCCTTAGAAACTTAGATTACTAGTTCTTCCAAGTTCCAACTAAGGAAGAAATTAGAAGAAGAAATTCCTCTGACTCTTATTAATGTCGGCATCGGTATATTTAATGAATTTGATCCATTCTTACTTGGCGAAAGCTCTAGTCATTGATCATCCCATAAATTCTTAAATCTCTAAAAATTATTGTTACGCAATTAAACTCCATATCTATAAAGTCCCATAAACTTTATATTTACTTTGGTAACATTATGCTTAAATAACATAAATAAAATTGAAGTATCATTGGTGAAATGAAGGACAATGACATATATGAAATTGAGGTTGTTGAAATAAGGGATCATTAGTTAAATGAAGGAAAATGGCATAAATAAAATTAAGGTATCATTGGTGAAATAGGGGTATCATTAATAAAAATGGTAAAGTGTGAAATATGAAGTATCATTTGTAAGATAAAAGAAAATAAGACTGAACTTAATTCGAAAATGTCAGAAGTTTTGGACTACCAAGCCAAACGTCATTCGAAAATGTCTAAAGTTTTGGACTGTCAGGCCAAATTTCATTCGAAAATTTCTGAAGTTTTGGACTATTATGCCAAAATTCATTTGAAAATATCAAAATATTTCATAAATTTAGTTGCGGTTGAAGGTGATTTAAAACGGCTAACTTGCAAAAATATAGCAACTGTCTAAACTTCAAACCCTTATATTTGAAGGTGATTTAAAAGGGCTAACTTGCAAAATATAGCAGCTCTGGCTATGCCTTGAATGGGGTCCTTAAATTGACTATCTACGCATTTTCCGATGTTTAGTTCATGGAATTTATCATTTTTATTTTTATCTAGTGATTGTTAATCAACTTTAAGTGTGGTATAAAAACAATACCACACTTGTAAATATATAATCTAAAAACTACTAATCTTAAAATATAAAACTTATATCTATATTATTGTAAAAGCATGAATAAAATATTGGATTACAAAAATAACTTTTTAATATTAAGTATAATAACTCATAATAAAAGGACATAATCAGAATTCTAGACATTAACCTTGTAATCCTATTAGTTTTAGGAAAAAATACTAGACGTTAGAATCCTATTCCTACATGATTACCTTTAGAAATTAGATTTTATTCTTTTTATTTTTTAAAACGATATTTTTTCAATATTCGTTACTACTGAAATTCATATATAAAGAATGAAATTTACACTACGCAATATGAGCATACTTCGTTTTATGAAAAGTCCAAGAGTCTCCTTAACAGGACTTTTCATAAATGTCCAAAATTTACCTTCTTATATTTAAATATTATTAAATAATTAAATAAGGTACATTTCAATTATTTAGAAGGTTCTTTCGT
>MU739999.1:211735-232818 GCA_026770625.1 Nicotiana glauca
TATATTAATTAATTATTAAAAGCAGAGGAAAAAACTCTCTCCTTAAGCCACATGACATAATTGGTTACTTTAATTGAATTAATAAATATAGATTTCTTATAATTAACTATAATAAAAAAATGAAAATATAAATATATAACAAAATAACTACCCATTCAAATTGGGTAGGAGTAGTTTCAAGTTGGAGTTTTTAAATTATTTAAATAAATAAAAAAATCAAAATAAAAAATCTATAAAAAACGAAAAAAAGAGAAGAAAAATACCCATTCAAATCGGGGAGTAGTTTCAAGTTAGAGTTTTAAAATAAAATTATATATCTTATAATTTACTATAATAAAAAAACAAATATATAAATATATAAAAAAAATAACTACCCATTCAAATTGGATGGGAGTAGTTTCAAGTTGGAGTTTTTAATTATTTTTAAATAAAAAAGCTATAAAAAACGAAAAAAAGAGAAGAAAAACTACCCATTCAAATCGGGGAGTAGTTTTAAAATAATTTAAATATAAAAAACAAAATTAATAAATTACCATTCAAATTGGGGAGTAATTTTAAGTTAGAGTTTTAAAATTATTTGAAAATATAAAATAAAATAAAAAATAAAAAAAAAAACTTAAAGTGAAAAATATAAAATAACGTAATATGCTAATGAAACTTTCAATTTACAATGTAATAGTATTAAATATTTAAAGATATAATAATAAAAAATACTTAACAAAAATGTTATTCGATGCGCTACCTATATAAGTCCCGTTAGTTTAACATAGATTTTATTCACTAAAATTTAGAGAATATTATTAAGAACAACAGAATAAAATTTAAAATAAAAAATATTTCAATATTAATAAATTATATATCTTCTCATATCCTACAAAAAGAAAGCGAATACTAAATATTATTTAATATAATAAAGAAAAATAGAACAAAAAAGCTATTCACTTACTATATAAGTACCTTTGATTTAATAGAGATTTCATTATTGGGTATATCATATTAACAAACAAGATGACAATTTAATTTTATTAAAACAATATGATCTAATAGGATTAAACAAGCCTGATCATAATTTATTTTAATTAATATTTTTTTAATATTGACCGCGCATCACACGGGTACGACTACTAGTTTTGGATAAAGGCCAAAAATTTAAATTCGAAGATATTTCTATTCTTTAAAATATGGTTGAGAGATAGGTGACAAGCTCAAATAAAAACCAAAGTTAGAGTCCTTTTGTAAATGACTATAATAGTTCCTTTGTTGATCTTAGCTAAACATGATAACAATAACAACAATGACAATAACAATATGGGTCCGGGAAGATTAGTGTATGTGACCTTACCTCAACTTTAAGAAGATAGATAGATTATTTCCGGTAGACCATCTACTCAAGAACAGTGTAAAAGAAGCAACAAACATATAAGATCTAGCCAAACATGATAAACATTAATTATTTTCAAAAACTTATATTTTTTTAGTTTTTTTGTAATTTAATTTTATTGTTAATAATACTTATCTAATTCCTTTAATTGCATAGTCATTAATAGGGGTACACGCGCAAAATACGTACCCTAAAGCTAGTTCAATTAAATGGAAGATAAAAATAATTTTCTATTTTATAAGTTTGCACATTGGCATGGGTAAAAATTTGGGAATCCCTTTTTTTCTTCTTCTTTTTCGAATGAGCCTTGGTTACTAGCAAGCTATGTGTACCCAAACGAGTGTGTGCACGGTGAAATCAAAGGACTAAATTTTCCGTTGTCGAGACATTCCAGAAGCATGCTTCGGGATTTCGAGGGTAAGAGCTCGTGATCTCGTCCTCGATCTCGGGGTTCGTCGAAGCCCAACTCGGCGGAAGCAAAAGGCGAAGCCAGGATAGAGTAGGAAACCCCCTAGGCACACGGCTATATCTGACAGACCCAGCCTATCTAGATCCTATGTTGTGGCATCATATCAATCCTATCATCACCGTACTTTGTAATTGTTCTCCATATACTTGTAACCGAGATTCCCTTCCTATATAAAGGGGACTTGCCCCTCCTTGCAGAGGGTTGACTGTTGCTCCATTTCTACATAAGTGAAATAATCTCTCTCTCTCTCTCTCTTTTCTTCTAAGCCATTTGTTCTCATTGTCCCGAGGCCATCTCGCGTTCATTATTTTCTTACTTGTTCTACACCCGTCTAGCTGTACAATGGCCATAAAGAGCCTTACTTAATCGTATCTTTACGTGTTTACCCACCCCCGACAATCCCCGATAACTCGATCTTGGCTCAAGCCTCGACCCCGAGGCCTCCATCGACCTACTCTGTGTCCGGCTGGCAGATCCCTTCGGTTTGCTTACTGCCTCGTCTTAGCTTGCATTTTATCGCTACACTTAACATTTTTAGCATCAACTGTCCTAACAACTAGTTTGAGAATAGATCACGTTTTTTAGAATCCCATTTACAAATTTAATTGTTGTTACCATTTTCACGATAAACAGAGTGAGTATAATTTTTATGAGGGATTGTACGATACATATGAGAAAGTGTTCATAAAATACTTGGAAAATACTGTAGCAATCATTGGCCATTTTTCATCAAACCTCACTAATTTTTATATGCATTTTTTTTATTTCACTAGTATTTTTTATTAGGTTTTCCCTTTTATTGAAGCGAACTTGATGATGATGAGATGTAATAATCATAATATTATGGTCTTCGAATGTATATTGATAATGAGAACTCCATACAATCGATTAAATTCATTGGTCATGCTTCTATCATTAGGTTTGTACGGGTCAGAATCCGGCCCCACGATAACTAACGGAGCTAATCTCGTCTTGAGCTAATTCATGATTGATAAGTGGTAGGACCACTTATTAGTAACATTATTTAACTCTTATTCGCTTCGATCAACGAGGGCACGGCCCATCCGCCCCCATGAAGGCGAAACCCCAATGTGGTCATGGCCACTTACTGCCAGCTCATGGAGCTCACAACTATAAATACCAAAAGAGTAAACCCTAGAGGGGGGCTTCTTCTTCGCCATTATTCACCAGAGAGAGAGAGGAGATAAAAAGATATCCATATTATGGGAAAGTAAAACACCATTGTAAGGCTCTGAACCTCTTCATGGAGAGGCAGACCAAACCAATATTATCAATAAAAGCTTTTAATGTTTCTCCTCCTAATTCTGAGTACTTATTGTCGTTTCTTTCATTTGGTCTAATGGATTATTATGGTTAGCTATGATTTTTCCGTGATTCATTTACATTGTTTTACACTCATAAAGTATGCGATAACTTTTGAGCAAACAATTTGGCGCCGTCTGTGGGGATTTCCTAGCAAAATCGTGTAGTTCTTCCCTGGACCAAAAGGAAAGAAACACCGGAAAAGGAGAAAAACAACCCAGCTCAAACAAGCCAAAGTGGCATATCGGACAAGGGGAACTCGAAGATCTCAAATCAAGATCCAAGTCCTCTCTCTCTCTGATCTCGGATAGTGCAAACAAGAAGAAGAAGCCCCTCCAAAGGGAGGATCTCTGTAAGGCATCTCCCGCATCCCTGATACGGGCTCCGGCCGGGAACCGGCACAGAGATATCTCAAGCCGAGAGTCGCCTTAAGACAGCTTACATACCCTGATAGGGAAGACAACGTATAAGCTGCTCAAGGTCACGAATCAAAACCGAGCTTCAGCACTCAATACCCACAACGTGGGACTCAGGCTATGCGCCTCCGCTATCAAAATTGACAAGTTGAACTGGGCTCAGGCTATGTTCCTTCGCCAACAAGTTCAACTATGGTTGAACCAAGACTCAGGCTATGCGCCTTCACCATCAAAATTGACAAAGTTCAACAACAGTTGAACTGGGACTCATGCTATGTGCCTTCACCAACAAGTTCATCTATGGTTGAACCAAGACTCAGGCTATGCGCCTTCACCATCAAAATTGACAAAGTTCAACAATAGTTGAACTGGTACTCAGGCTATGTGCCTTCGCCAACAAGTTCAACTATGGTTGAACCAAGATTCAGGCAATGCGCCTTCGCCAACAAAATTGACAAAGTTCAACAACAGTTGAACTGGGACTCAGGCTATGTGCCTTCGCCAACAAGTTCAACTATGGTTCAACAAAGACTCAGGCTATGCGCCTTCGCCATCAAAATTGACAAAGTTCAACAACAATTGAACTGGGACTCAGGCTATGTGCCTTCGCCAACAAGTTTAACAACAGTTGTACTGGGACTCAGGCTATACGCCTTCGCCATTGAATCAAGGCCATGCACCTTCGCCAGCAAGTTCAACTACAGTTGAACTGGGACTCAGGCTATGTGCCTTCGCCATTGAATCAAGGCCATGCGCCTTCGCCAACAAGTTCAACAACAGTCGAACTGGGACTCAAGCTATGCACCTTCGCCAGTAAGTTCAACTACGGTTGAACCAAGACTCAGGCTATGCGCCTTCGCCATGAAAATTGACAAAGTTCAACAACAGTTGAACTGGGACTCAGGTTATGCACCTTCGCCATTAAATCAAGGCTATGCGCCTTTGCCAGTAAGTTCAACTAGTGTTGAACCGAGACTCAGGCTATGTGCCTTCGCCAATAAGTTCAACTATGGTTGAACCAAGACTCAAGCTATGCGCCTTCGCTATCAAAATTGACAAAGTTCAACAACAGTTAAACTGGGACTCAGGCTATGTGCCTTCGCCAACAAGTTCAACTATGGTTGAACCAAGAATCCAGGCTATGCGCCTTCGCCATCAAAATTGACAAAGTTCAACAACAGCTGAACTGGGACTCAGGATATGTGCCTTAGCCAACAAGTTCAACTACGGTTGAACCAAGACTCAGGATATGCGCATTCGCCATCAAAATTGACAAAGTTAAACAACAGTTGATCTGGGACTCAGGCTATGTGCCTTCGCCAACAAGTTCAACTATGGTTGAACCAAGACTCAAGCTATGCGCCTTCGCCATCAAAATTGACAAAGTTCAACAACAGTTGAACTGGGACTCAGGCTATGCGCCTTCGCCATTGAATCAAGGCTATTTGCCTTCGCCAACAAGTTCAACTATGGTTGAACCAAGACTCAAGCTATGCGCCTTCGCCATCAAAATTGACAAAGTTCAACAACAGTTGAACTGGGACTCGGGCTTTGTGCCTTCACCAATAAGTTCAACAATAGTTGAACAGGGACTCAGGCTATGCGCCTTCGCCATTGAATCAAGGCAATGTGCCTTCGCCAGCAAGTTCAACTATAGTTGAACTGGGACTCAGGCTATGTGCCTTCGCCATTGAATCAAGGCCATGCGCCTTCTCCAGCAAGTTCAACTACAGTTGAACTGGGACTCAGGCTATGCGCCTTCGCCATTGAATCAAGGCTATGTGCCTTCGCCAACAAGTTCAACTATGGTTGAACCAAGACTTAGGCTATGCACCTCCGCTATCAAAATTGGCAAAGTTCAACAACAGTTGAACTGAGACTCAGGCTATGTGCCTTCGCCAACAAGTTCAACTATGGTTGAACCAAGACTCAGGCTATGTGCCTTCGCCATCAAAATTGACAAAGTTCAACAACAGTTGAACTGGGACTCAGGCTATGTGCCTTCGCTAACAAGTTCAACAATAGTTGAACTGGGACTCAGGCTATGCGCCTTCGCCGTTGAATCCAAGCTATGTGCCTTCACCAACAAGTTCCACAACAGTCGAACTGGGACTCAAGCTATGCACCTTCGCCAGTAAGTTCAACTACGTTTGAACCAAGACTCAGGCTATGTGCCTTCGCCAACAAGTTCAACTATGGTGGAACCAAGACTCAGGCTACGCACCTTCGCCATCAAATCCAACGAGTTCGACCTCGCTCGAACCATAAGGCTAGATGCCTTCGTCCTCAAATCTAACAAGTTCAATCGTAGTTGAACCAGGATTCGGACCAAGCTGCTTCATCATTGAACTCAACAAAACCCAACCTCCAACGAATCAAGGCGCGGGTTAGGCACCCTCGCCATTCAAGTAAGTACGCCTAACTCGAGCTAAGATTAGGGACACGTAAAGTTCGGCCCCGGTCAAACTACAAGGCCGCATTTTTTATCATCACGGCCAGTAGTTCGACCGCGCCCGAACTGGGACTAAGGCTAAGCGCCGCTATCGCCAAGCAACGGCTCCAACTCGCTCACCCCGCGTCGAAGAAGAAAAGTCGTGAACAATGAAAAACTAACATGCCTACCAGAGTCAAACTCAAAGGCAAATTACCCCTTCGAACGCATGCAAAGAAAAATCCAAGGGGGAAAAAGGGGAGGTACAAAACAAATACAAGGCAAATAACAGAAAGGAGATTTCATTTATCTACAAAGTTAATTGTGGGTCATCCCCGCTTACACCCGGCCAAGGACGGTCAATACAAGGAAAAAAAAGAAGAAAAACAAGAAACACCTAAACGCCAAACGGTGAACAAGACAAGAAAAATGTATAACACCTTTTTATTCGGCACCATCCGCGCTACCATCTGCACCATCGTCAGCCTCTGGCGTTGCCGCGTCAAAACCACAGTCGATACGAGCCTCAGAGCCTTTTGATGTGCTCCCTCGAAAGCAGCTTCGGCCACGATGCCATCCTCCCACAAATTCTTATATACATCGCGTTGGGCCTCAGCAAAGACCCAAAGTTCGCGAGCCTGGCTAGAAGAAGCGGCCTGGTCTCGTAGGCACTGATTCTCTTCTTCTAAGGTCGTAATTTGGTCCGCCATAACTTGGGCGTCCTGCTCAAAGACACCAATCCGCTTAGGGGTGTGCATTCGATTTATCAATTCGATTTTGACCCTTATCGATAATTACTTATCGATTATCGATTTGTACGTACGCTTATCATTATCGTTTCAATAAAGTTTCGATTTTTTCGATTTCGATTTATCAATTTTGGAGGCTTATTGATTCGGTTATCGATTATACCAATAAGAAAATTTGCGAGATTCCACGGAAAATATATCGCTATAAACGCGTCTAACTAATATGGACAAAAAAAAGCTAAAATAAGACGAACACTATTTATAATATAAAAATTGTGTCAACAAGCACATGCAACAAAACTAAAGTAAGTGATCAAATGTATGCCACCAACACTCCAACGGTATAAAAAAAATAAAACAAAACAAAACACATCATCACGGCTAATTCTGTTTTCCATTAATTTGAACTTCATTCCCTTGATCTTTAAATATGATCATTCCTTAAATGTGGTATCCTTAAATGTGGTAGAGGAAATAATAGGGTAAGGGACTTAGGGTAAAGGAAATGGTATAGATTAGGAAAAATAATATTGTATAGCCGCTTTCAAAATAGTAGCGGATTATATATACATTCTATATATTATATTAATCTACACAAATAGGTAATTACTCATTTAACAAGTGTCTACAGTCTAGGGGTGTGCATTCGATTTATCGATTCGATTTTAACCCTTATCGATAATTACTTATCGATTATCGATTTGTACATATGCTTATCGTTATCATTTCAATAAGGTTTCAATTTTTTTTGATTTTGATTTCGATAACAAATAATCGATTCGATTTATCGATAAACCGATTCGAATGCACACCCCTAGATCCGCTCCTCGAGACTCGCTTCTCTAAAGGCCGCAGCAGCCCTCTCCAATGCCAGCTGGGACTCGTGCACGTGAATAGCTTCCTTCAACGCCCCAGCCCTCGATGAGGCATCCCTCACCTGAAGCTTCAAAGCTGCAACTTCACCCTCCAACGCAGTCACTTTGCCGCTCCATACCGTTGTGGCTTCCGCCGCCTTAACCTGGCCCTGGCGCTCACACTCAGCTGCAGCCCTCTTCCCCGCCTCGAGCTCCTCGTCCTTTCGACGGAGCTGCTCCTCGAGAGCACTTGTTCTGTCAAGTGCTTGCTACATCTGAAGCTCCCGCCTCACCAGTTCCTTGACCAAGGCCCAGCTACGGGCATCATTCCTCAAACGCACGCGCATCTCTCGGTACCGATCTCCGCAACGGCGATATTTCTCCAACGCCCGCAAAAATATCCCCGAGCGGACGTTAGCTCGACGAATGCTCTCCACCTCCAACAAATAAAACTACAAAGCAAAGGCAACGATTAGGATAAAAAATAAACTAAAGCAAAGAAGAAGCGAACTGGTGTCATATTGCATACCCTCAAGCCCATTACGGCCACCTCATTCATCAGCCCGATATCCGTGACGTCCCTCAACGACGCATTCTCGGCCTCCGAGCATAGCAGCTCAAACTGCAGCACCAAACTCTCCCCTTGGAGCAATAAGTTCAACTCCGTGGGAACCTCAATGAAGCGAGACCTCCCCTCTGCGCGCACCGCTGAATTGGTGAAGCCTTCCCGAAACATACGGACGTCATCGGGGTCCAAATCAGATTTGGAATCATACTCATCTCCTACAACATCTCTTCCGCCTTCCACCACTAGCGAAGTAGAATCACCCGCCGCAACCATCGAGGGAGCGCTTGACTCACCAACCTTAGCAGCCGCTGAGGAACTACCTCCCATCTCAGCGACTGGAACCACCAACTGAGTCACCGAAGCGACGATGTCATCATGCCCTAAGCCAACCGGGGCAACCCCCATTATTTGTCCACCCTCAAGGGCGGGAACCGCAACTGCACTCTCCTCCGCATCTGCCGGGGGGAGTCCAAATTAATCACCACAGGAGGAGCCGGCGTGAATACGACCCTGCACCGTATCAATGGCCTATCCTCCTCCCAATCTGATGGAAAGTCCTCTCTAGGGCGCACCACCCCCGATGGCCCCTCGTCCCACTTTGCGGCCCGTGCTGGAGAGGGTGTCGCTGATGATTCAACTGACGCCACCCTCGGTACTGGGTGCGGCACCGGTGCTGCAGTAAGCCAAGCAATCGCACCCGGCCGGCAGAAGGCCAATTGGGGGGCCCTAACACGGCGTGCCCTCCCTGATCACAGAAAAGCAAAGTTGATGAATAAAATTGAATCAAAGCGGAACAGAAGAAGAAATCAACTTTTCACCTGTAACAGGCCTACGGCCATGCCTCTCCCAGAAAGATGCCCATGTGCGTATCCCCTCCGTATGGGGGAGCACGGTCTCAACCCACCCGCGTATCCCAGGTAACGGAGCCGGCGGCGGCTTTTCGGCTACAAAATTGACACGAGTTAACACTCACGAGCACAAGACGTAAGGAAGGGTTTAAAAGAGAATCCAACGATTAAGGAACTTACGTGCATAATTCCAAGCCTCTGGGAACCCAGTGGGGCAAGCCACTAAATGATCAGTCCTGATGTAAAAGAAATGCTCTAAAGGGCGAGGGTCGGCCTCATCGTCCAGTTTCATAGTCAGGCCCCTCGACCCACGAGGGCACACTCGAATCATGGTACCCCAAACTCTCTAGGAAGCATAGAGGCTAAGCACATGCTGCAGCGTGACCACCCTACCGGCCAATTCTGCATATTTGATAAACATTGCTAGCAATTTGTAGAGAGAGGGAGTGAGCTGACCCGGGCATACCCCGTAGTAACGACAGAAATCCACCACCAGTATTGGGAGCGGGATCTTAAACCCCAACTTGAAGGGATAGGAATAAAAAACATAGTATCCCCTGCGGTCGGTGTGGACCCTCTCCTTACTTCTAGCAAGAACGATGTCGGCATGGCTGGGGATAACCCCCTTATTCCCGTAGTCGGGCCATCCCAATTTCCCCCATTAATGGGGCTTCATCCACCGGATCCTCCCCACCATCGACAGTGAAGTCAGTCATCAGGCCTCCAGGCCGAGATACTATCTCGTCGACTGATGGAATTTCATCGGTCTCCGCCTGTTCTGCACCCCCCATTGCCGTAGATGGCCCTTCAACTATCAGAGAGTTGACCGGAAAATCCGTCGGAAGAACATCTTAGGAAGAACTGCCTACCATTATTGATTTACTAACGAGAAAGGAATAAAGTTTGGTGGATAAGACGAAAGTTATAACGATTAAAGAAAAAAGATGAAGGTGAGTTAGCAGGAAGAAAAAGCTTCTTCAGAATCACTCTCAGATGAACAATGAAAATAGGAGAAGTGAATGCCTCAACCCATCTTTATAGGCAACATAAATGGCTTTCGCGAAACCCAATAGCCATCATTAACTACATGACCAACCGCAAACCGGTTCGGTTCTACAGAAACGTGCATCATTATGACAAGCTTCACGAAGTGACTTCTCAGTCACCCACCAGCGTCTCGCCATTGGAATGATTGTAACGACCTATGAACACTGAAGAGATGTTCCGTGTGCCTTTAAAACTTTGGACGTCGCCAAATACGTACCAAGCATACCCTTACTCCCCTCGGCCGCACCACATACGGCCCGTCCGCTGTAGTCGATGGTTATGCTCCCAAACAAATGTGAGGATCAGAGAGCAACGAATCTCGATCTCAGTCGAATTAAGTTAAAATGTCAAATGCCTTCGCCAAGAAGAAGCATTCAATCTTGATCGAACGATGACTTGATAACACGATAACAAAACACTAACATTCTACAAGGCTTAGGCCATCGCCAAAGAGAATTCGGCCTCGACCGAAGCAACAGTCGACCTCCGTATCCGAGTTTCTCAAACCCCAGTCGATGAAGTCCGCTCATCGAGCTCGGCCAAAGCACGATATCAATAAGCGAAGGGACTAACTGTATGGGCCAGAATCCGGCCCCATAATAATTAACGGAGCTAGTCTCGTCTTGAGCTAATTCATGATTGATAAGTGGTAGGACCACTTATTAGTAACGTTATGTAACTCTTATTCGCTTCGATCAACGAGGGCACGGCCCATCCGCCCCCATGATGGCGAAACCCCAACGTGGTTATGGCCACTTACTGCCAGCTCACGGAGCTCACAACTATAAATACCAAAAGAGTAAATCCTAGAGGGGGGCTTCTTCTTCGCCACTATTCACCAGAGAGAGAGAGAAGATGAAAAGATACCCATATTATAGGAAAGTGAAACACCATTGTAAGGCTCTGAACCTTTTCATGGAGAGGCAGACCAGACCAATATTATCAATAAAAGCTTTTAATGTTTCTCCTCCTATTTCTGAGTACTTATTATCGTTTCTTTTATTTGGTCTAATGGATTATTACGGTTAGCTATGATTTTCCCGTGATTCATTTACATTATTTTACACTCATAAAGTATGCGATAACTTTTGAGAAAACAAGGTTCTTTTGCGCATCTTTGTTGGCTAATTATCCCTGTCGTTTTTTTGGCAAACTAATTTGAGACAATTGCTTTTCATGTCATTTATGTATGCAACTCTTTTTGTTGTTGGGCTATAAATATATCTTGAATTTAGATATAAAGTTATAGGTACCATTATTATGATGGTAACTGTAGCGACTCTCTTGTTATTACTTTGTATTGTTGAAGTTATTGTTTACTCTCTTCATTTGACATGTTGATACTTGATATATTAAGTTTATATAAGGCCTGAATGAATATCCTTTTATATGAGGTTGAGTAAGAACTTGAAAGCAACACGAACTAACAAGTATATTCTTGTATGTACAACAACATGTCTTTCTACTCCCTATTTTAATGGCAATCTGATTTTTTAAATTAGATGGATAAAAGTTGAAATTGGATACAATCAATTTTTAAAAGAGGGTAAAAAAAATTGCACAGTAGAACCTGGTGAAATTTGGGAAAATGTGGGATGAATTATGTAATTTATTATGGAATATTACCAATGTCAGCCTAAGGGTGGCATGTGGGAGGGTTAGGCCCTGGACCGACCCAGGCCTGCGAGACCAAACAGGCAGTGGACCTAAACGGGCCTAATCATTCAGGATCGGGACCGAGTGGGGTTGGGCTTCCAGGTGAGCCGGTCTTTCTACTAAGCCCGTGAGATCGGGACCATCTGGGCCCAGGACCGATTACTAAGTGGACCAGTTTAACCGATCCTAAACGGGCTCAAATTAGCTCAACGGCTATTTAAAAAAAATTATTCGAAATTTTTTTTAGCCGTTAGAAAAGTTTAAAAAATGAGCGTTGGCCTGCAAAAATAACCATTTTTATTTCTAAAATAGCCATTTAACCCCCCCCCCTTCCCCAACTTTGTATTACCTCCAAACTTTTTATAGTACTTTTTTTTCTATTTTCAACTATAAATACCCCCTATTCTTTCATTTTTCTCACAAAATCATCAATCTCTCAAAATATCTCTCTAATTTTTTCTATAATTGCTTACTTTCTTGTTGCAATTTGTAAAAATTTGTGAAGTTGATGAATTGAAGTATTCAAGTCTTCAACGATATATAATTTTCAACAAGTTGTTCGTCAATTCGGTAAACTCGTACCAACTCTTAAGTTTTAATATTATTGTTTTGTTTTGTTTTATTTACTTTTGTATTGTTTGATTAATTAATATGGAATTTTCGTTAAAAAATATTTAGAAAAAATTCAAGAGTGTGAATCTAGTGGCCAATCTATTCCTCTTCCAATTCCCCGGGTTCCCCTACCCAAAACCCATACCCGCCTTTCACCTGCTCCTATTCTTGATAGTGATAATACTTTATTACAATTTACTGAGAGTCAATATTTGCATAATGTTGGAGGTGGTGAACACTTAGACTATGAATATATGAATACTCTTTATGGTAATCCAATTATTGATGAAGATAATGAACAGGAAATAGATTTGGATGAAACGCAACCGGATGACGATAGAGCCACTAGTCATGTTGCTGAAGTTAACCCAACTAATCCAAATGATGCCTCATCTAACCTCCCTGTTACTACCCCTACTTTTTCTAGACAACCTTCTAAACAGCCCAAAACATCTCTTGTTTTGCCATTTTTTATTCAAATAAGAGAAAAAATAAAGCTAAGTGTAAAACTTGTGGCAAAGAGTTAGCTTTTAACTATGTTGATCGGGGGGAAGAGAAGTTTGATGTCACGACTCCAGTTCGCCCTCCGTGAACTGTCGTGACGGCACCTAGTCCCTACGACTAGGTAAGCCTAACAAGTGCGGAAAAATAATTGAAACCTTGCGGAAGTTATAACTTAAAACCAAAATTTTGCAAAATGGAAACGAAATGTAAAATGCCACTTGGCACATACAACATAATATCTCAACCTTCTACAATACTATCCCAAAACCCGAAAACTCGCGGGAACACAAGCTAAGAGAAAGATAGTAAAAATGCTCTAACTCCAGAATGTCTACATCAACAAAATGATAGAAGGGCTAATACTAAAAGTTAGAATAAAAATGGAGACTTTTTGGTCTGCAGACGCGGCAGATGTACCCCGAAGTCTCCAAAGCTCTCCCTGCCTCAAGGATGGTAAGTCTGTGCAGCGGTACCTGGATCTGCACATGAAAAACATGCACAGAAAGGGCATGAGTACACCACAGCGGTACTGAGTAAGTGTCAAGCCTAACCTCGGTTGGGTAGTGACGAGGAAGGTCAGGTCCCTACTGAGGTTAAATAAGATATAGGTTTAACAGTGTGAAATGAAAGTGTAATTAAAATAACACAAGATATAAAGGACAACAACAATTATTACAAAGGCAGCAACACACAGTAAAGGAACATAACTCAGTTCCGAGATAACAACTGGGGATCTCCCAGGATACCATCCTGTAGTCCCCAAATATAAATATCATGTTCAGTAAATCTCCCGGGTGCAGTCCCGTAGTCTAACTCATAAATGTGTAGGGGGATCTCCCGGAATGCAATTCCATAGTCCCAAAATAAACATACAGGGGAGCTCTCGAGATATCGTCCCGTAGTCCTAAAATAAAGTGCATGGGATCTCCCGGAATACCGTTCCGTAGTCCCAAGGTAAATACACAGCAACAGCAAAAAATTCAATCCTATCAATTTCAGATCAAAGTGAAACAAGAAATCCTAACCTAGCATGATTCACGTAGTGCAATTGAGACAGTTAAGACAGATAAAGCAATTTAGTCAAGTAGACATGCTTCTCTAATATACATCAGGTTTAATATCCAAACAGTGTAAGCAGGGAAAAGAGGAACACAATTCAAGGCTATTTTTAAAGGAAATTCGGATTTCTAACAATTTGCACAAGTGCGCGCTCATCACCTCATGCACGAGGCATTTCAATTACCACAATATCAATCCTAAGGGGAAAAGTCCCCCACACAAGGTTAGACAAGCCACTTACCTCGAATAAAGCTCAAATAAACTCGAAACCACGCCTTTTTTATGAGTGTCCGACTCCGAATGGCCCAAATCTATTAAATTCATTTGCATAATGTAAATAACATCTCAAGAAACTAATTCTATGATTTAATTCAAAGCTAATACGCAAAATTATATAAAATGACCAAAATGCTCGTCAGGCCAACATCTCAAAATCAGGTAAAATTTATATTTTCAGAAACCTCGCACTCTCACGAGTCTATACATAACAAGAACACTGAAATCGGAGTCCAAATGCCCCCAAGGTCTCTTAAACTTAAGCCTTAGTTACCCCCTTTTCTAAAATTTCTCGCCATTAATTAGGCCTTTAATCACATAAAACGAGTTATGAAGTCAAGGACATTACTTCCAAGTGATTTCCCTTTGATTTCCTCGAAAACCCCTCTCAAAAGCTCCAATCCCGGATGAAAATGGTGTAAGAAAAGCCAATTTTCACAAAGGCAACTATTTATATGATCTGCCCAACTACTTTCGCATTTGCGGTGCGGTCCCACATCTGCAGACAAATAGTCGCATCTGTGACTTTCATTAAATGGCCAAGTTTCTGCATCTACGGTCCTCCACTCGCAGATGCGGTTCCGCTTCTGCGAAAGATCCACCGCATCTGCGGAACCTGAAGAACCAACCAAAATCCGCTTCTACGGTTTCCTTAGCCGCATCTGCGGTCCCTAAACCGCAGATGTGAAAATATCAGAAGCAGCAAAAAATCTGCAATCTCTTAACTTTAAAATCTTTCCGTCAACCATCCGAAATCATCCCGAGGCCCCCGGGACCTCAACCAAAAGCACCAATAACACCTAATACCTCATTCAAACTTGTACCAATCCTTAAACCACCTAAAACAACATCGGAACCTCGAATTAATCAAAGATTTAAGCCTAAGAACTCCAAATTCCCTAAAAATACGCTTTCGATAAAAAACTAACCAAATCACGTCCGAATGACCTAAAACTTTGCACACACATCACAAATGACATAACGGAACTAGTGCAACTCTCGGAATTCCATTACGACCCTCGATCAAAATCTCACTATCGAACTAGAAACTTCAAAATTCGACCTTTCGGCATTTGAAGACTAAATTAGCTACGGACCTCCAAAAAACAATCCGACCACGCTCCTAAACCCAAAATCACCTAATGGAGCTAACGGAACTATCAAATTTCCATTCTGAGGTTGTCTTCACACTGTTCTGACTACGGTTAATTTTCCAACACTTAAGCTCTCATTTAGGGACTAAGTGTCCCAAAACTCTCCAAAACTCAAAACCGAACATCCCAGAAAATCAATATAGCAGAAATAAACTTGGGGAAAACAGTAAATAGAGGATCGGAGCGTATTCCAAAAAATACCGGCGGGGTCGTTACATCCTCCCACACTTAAACATTCGTTCGTCCTCGAACGAGCACAAAGACATACCTGAATTTGTGAAAATATGGGGGTACTGACTGCGTATATCCTGCTCGGTCTCCCAAGTCACCTCCTCGATCAGCTGACCCTGCCATTGAACCTTCACGGACGCAATGTTCTTCGACCTCAGCTTCCTGATCTACCTGTCCAATATTGCCACTGGCTCCTCAACATAAGATAGATCCTTCTCCAACTGGACTGAGCTGAAATCCAACACGTGCGATGGATCACCGTGATACCTTCGGAGCATCAAAATGTGAAATACCGGATGAACCCCTGCCAGGCTGGGAGGTAAGGCAAGCTCATAGCAACCTCCCCAACTCGCCTCAATATCTTAAAAGGGCCAATAAACCTCGGACTCAACTTCCCTTTCTTCCCAAATCTCATTACGCCCTTCATAGGCGAAACCCGAAGCAGAACCTGCTCTCCAACCGTATAGGAAACATCGCAAACCTTCCGGTCCGTGTAGCTCTTCTGTCTGGACTGGGCTGTACGGAGTCTATCCTGAAACACCTTGACTCTCTCCAAAGCATCCTAAACCAAATCTGTGCCCAGTAATCTGGCCTCGCCCGGCTTGAACCAACCTACTGAAGATCTACATTGCCTGCCATATAAGTCCTTGTACGGTGCCATCTGAATGCTGGACTAATAGTTGTTGTTGTAGGCAAACTCCGCTAATGGCAAGAACTGATCCCAAGAACCTCCAAACTAAATCACGCACGCATGGAGCATATCCTCAAGAATGTAAATAGTGCGCTCGGACTGTCCGTCCATCTGAGGGTGAAATGTTGTGCTCAACTCCACCCGAGTACCCAACTCCTACTGTACGGCTCTCCAGAACCGCGATGTGAACTGAGTACCTCTGTCTGAAATAATGGAAACTTGAATACCATGCAGACAGACAATCTTCCGGATATAAATCTCCGCCAACCGCTACGAGGAATAGGTTGTACACACAGGGATGAAATGCGCGGACTTGGTCAGCCGATCTACAATAATCCAAATGGCACCGAACTTTTTCAAAATCCGTGGGAGTCCAGATACGAAGTCCATGGTGATACGCTCCCACTTCTACTCCAGAATCTCTATCTGCTAAAGCAATCCACTCAGTCTCTGGTGCTCATACTTCAGCTGCTGATAATTAAGGCACCGAGCTACAAACCCAACTATATTCTTCTTCATCCGCCTCTACCAGTAGTGCTGCCTTAAATCCTAATACATCTTCGCGGCACCCGGATGAATGGAATACCACGAACTGTGGGCCTCCTATAGAATCAACTCCCGAAGCCCATCGACATTGGGTACACAAACTCGACCCTACATCATCAATACTCTGTCATTACCAATGGTTACATCTTGAGCATCGCCATACAACACCTTGTCCAAATAAGAGTCATCATATTACCGCTCCCTAATATGATCAAATAAGGAAGACCGAGAGATCACACAAGCTAGAACCCGGTTGGGCTCTGAAAGATCCAATCTCACAAACTCGCTGGCTAGGGCCTGAACATCCATCGCCATAGCCCTCTCTGCTGCTGATAAATAAGACAAACTCCCCAAACTCTCTGCCCAACGGCTAAAAGCATCGGCCACATTGGCCTTATCCGAGTGATACAAGATAGTGATGTCATAATCCTTCAGCAACTCTAGTCATATCCTCTGATGCAAATTAAGATCTTTCTACTTGAACAGATGCTGCAAGCTCCGATGATTAGTATATATCTCACAAGGCACACCGTACAAGTAATGACGCCAGATCTTCAAGGCATCAACAATGGCATCTAACTCAAGATCATGGACAGGATAATTTTTCTCGTGTATCTTTAACTGTCTGGACGCGTAGGCAATCACCTTTCCATCCTAAATCAATATCGCTCCAAGTCCAACTCTCGAGGCATCACAATAGACAGTATAAGACCCCTAACCGGTAGGCAATATCAAAACTGGGGCTGTAGTCAGGGCTGTCTTGAGCTTCTGAAAGCTTGCTTCACATTTCTCTGTCCACTGAAATGGAGCACCCTTCTGGGTCAATCTAGTCATATGGGCTGCAATCGATGAAAACCCCTCCACAAAACGACGGTAGTAGCCCGCCAAGCTAAGGAAATTGCGAATCTCTGTAGCTGAGGATGGTCTGGGCCGACTCTGCACTGCCTCTACCTTCTTCGGATCCACCCGAATGCCCTCACTCGATACCACATGACCTAAGAATGCCATGGAATCCAACCAAAACTCACATTTTGAAAACTTTGCATATAATCTCTTTTCCCTTAGAGTCTGAAGCACTATCCTCGGGTGCTGCTCGTGATCTTCCCGACTCCGGGAATATACTAGAATATCATCAATTAAAGACAATGACAAAAGACTCAAGATATGGCCGGAATACACTGTGAATCATATGCATGAAAGCTGCTGGGGCATTGGTCAACCCAAAAGACATAACAAGGAACTCGTAATGACCATACCGAGTCCTGAAGGCAGTCTTCGGGATATCTAGCTCCCGAATCTTCAACTGATAGTAACCTGAGCGTAAATCAATCTTAGAAAACACATGTGCGCCCTGAAGCTGGTCAAACAAATCATCAATAAGAGGCAAAGGATAATGGTTCTTCACTTTAACCTTGTTCAACTGGCGGTAACCAATACACATGCGCATAGAACCGTCATTCTTCTTCACAAATAACACAGGAGAACCCCAAGGCAATACACTGGGCCGAATAAAACCCTTATCAAGTAATTCCTACAATTTCTCTTTCAACTCCTTCAACTCAGGAGGATCCATAAGGTACGGAGGGATAGAGATGGGCTGAGTGCCTGGCAATAGATCAATGACAAAATCAATGTCCATGTCAGGTGTCATGCCTGGAAGATTAGCTGGAAACACATCGAGGAAATCCCGTATTACTAGGAATGAATCAACAGAAGAAGTATCCATACTGGCACCTCTCACATAAGCTAAGTACGCATCACAACCTTTCTCAATCATACGATGAGCCTTAAGGAAAGAAATAACTCTACTGTAAGTGTGACCTAAGGCACCCCTCTACTCAATACGCGGTACACATTGCATGGCCAATGTCATGGTTTTGGAGTGACAATCAAGAATAGCATAATGGGGTAACAACTAGTCCATGCCCAAAATAATATCAAAATCAACCATGCTGAGCAATAATAAGTCAGCACTAGTCTCAAAACCACCAAGAATAACCAAACATGACCAGTAAACGCGGTCCACAACAAGAGAATCTCCCACAGGAGTAGAAACATAAACTGGGGAACTCAAAGAATCCCGAGGTACCCCAAATGCGGAGCAAAATAAGAAGACACATAAGAGTAAGTGGAGCCTGGATAGAATAGAACCGATGTATCTCTGTGACAAACCAGGATAGCACATGTGATGATAGAATCAGAGGCAGTGGCCTCAATACGGCCTGGAAGGGCATAGTATCTGGCCTGGCCTTTCCCTCGAGGTAACCTATACCTCCCTGACCTCCACCTCTGGCTGGCTGGGCCGGTAGAGTGGCAGCTGGTGCTGGAACCATAGCTTGAGAGCTCTGTGGGGCCTGCTATGGCCGAGGAGTCTGCGAAAGTGCACCCCTCCTGAGTCTAGGGCAATCTATCACCATATGTCATGTGTCACCACTCTCAAAATAAGCTCTGGGAGGACGTGGCGGCTATGACTGGCTCGGGTCAGGTCTGCTGGACTGACCACTAGAAGCACCCCGTGCAGGAGGCGCACTAGATACTGGAGGTGCATAATAAGGCTCCTAAGGACTAGATGGAGCTGAAATATCACTGGCTGTTGGAAGAGCTAAATGAATGGGGTGATCCATATAACCCCTACCATGATGACCTGCAGCTAGGGCACGAGCACCAGAAAAATAGCCCAACTCTCGAGACCTCTTGGCCTCCCTCTCCTACCTATCCCTAGCATGCATACCCTCAATCCTCCTAGCAATACTCACTGCCTGCTGATAAGACACATCCATCTCTAACTCACAAGCCATGCTAGATTTGATGCTGGGAATAAGCCCCTCAATGAACCGGTGAACCTTCTCGCGGACCGTAGAAACCAAAGTTGGGGCATGTCTAGCCTAGTCAATGTAATAGACAGCATACTCCGAGACAGTCATAGTACCCTGGCGCAAACGCTCAAACTCCGCACGCCAGGCATTCCTAAGAATCTGGGGGACATACTCCCTCGTGAACATATCTAAAAATTGGGCCCAAGTCAGGGAAGCTGCCTCATCCGGACTGTCTAACTCATAAGCACGCCTCCACTGATAGGAGGCTCCTTGAAGCTGGAAAGTAGTGAAGGAAACCCTGCTCGATCCTAATATGCCCATAGTCTGGATAATATAGTAGCACTCCTCCAGAAACCCTAAGGCATCCTCTGATGCTAACCTACTGAATACCGGAGGATCATTATTCTTGAACCTCTCAAGTCTCCGTTGCTCATCCTCTAAAGCCGTTGCCCTATCCTCGGGCTGAACTGGTACTGCAGACGGCACATGTATAACCTCTAGGGCCTACTCAACATGCACTCGCTGCTCAGGAGTGCGGGCGGTGGGAGTCTGTACTCCTCCCCCGGCCTGGGATGTGGATGCAGTAAGGGGAAGCAACCCTGCCTGAGCCAAAGTGGTGTACATACTCATAAATTGTGCCAAAGTCTCCTAGAGTGCTGGAGTAGTAATGGCAGACGTTTCAGGTGTCTGAACTCCGGATGGTACTGCTGGTGGTGCCTCAGCGGCAGCTCGCGTGGGTGCTTTGGCTGCACCACGAGCGCGTCCTTGGCCTCTACCCCGACCTTGGCCTCTGACGACGGCAGTAGGGGGTGCGGGTGCCTGATCCTCTCGGGTAGTACGTGTCCTCACAATGTGAGGGAATAGAAAGACAGAAGTTTAGTTGTGATATCAAAATCTCGCACGACAAGGAAATCAAATGAAATGGAATTTTTTTCCTAACAGTTACATAGCCTCTCGTAGATAAGTACAGACGTCTTCGTACCGATCAACGAGACTCTAATAAACTGGCCCGTGTTCCATGACTGCTATTGTCACGACCCAAACCCAGGTCGTGATGGCGCCCAACACATTGCTAGGCAAGCCCGACCTTTTTCCCATTTACCATTCCAATTATTATCTCAAATATTCTAATTTAGGTAAAATATCCTGATTTCATAATAATGATAAGAGTGCAGAAAACAAAATAACTGAAATAACAGCCCATCAGGATCTGGTGTCACAAGTCTGAGCCTCTAAACATCTGAATAATATCTTATACAACCAAGTCTAAAGCAGAAGTACAAGAGATAACGAGAAGGAGAAATCGGGTCCTGCGGACGCCGGCAGCTACCTCGATAACTCTGCAGTAAGCTGAAACAGCAGCAATGTATATATCAACTGCCCTCCTGGATCCCTGTATCTGCACACAAGGTGCAGGGAGTAGAGTGAGTACTCCAACTCAGTGAGTAATAG
>MU740004.1:4174-14457 GCA_026770625.1 Nicotiana glauca
GAGTAGAGACGAGACGGTCAACTCTGACACTCTCTAATAGTCCAATGATTATTTATCCTTAACATACATATTAAACAGTGGATTTATTTTATAAACATGATTATAATCCAGATAGAGGAAACAAGTAAACACATAATTCTTTCATAGGAAATTTTCCAAGATTTTATTTCATTATTTACAAAATGAGTTCGAGCCATAGTGAGGCATGTAACGACTTAAATAAGTCTAGGCAGCAATACAAGCATGCGCAAATCATACCGAGGCGACAGTCTGATCCAACAGAAATAAATGTGCACTTGCCGAGGGTCGACGGTGCGCCTATAGATGCATCTATTAATCTGCCGCGGCGTTCGGCCCATTCCAAAATAAACACACACAGACAGACAACAGTCAAGAAGTCAACATGGAGAAATTATCCAAGAAAGGCCAATTCTCTTTAATAAATTGAGAAAAATGAAGCTTAAGTCTTTTTAGAAATCCATTTATTAATTTAATATAATTTATTACCCCGCTCGCGAATCATTTATGCGACGCGGGTACACGTAAGATACATGCTCAATCAGTCAAATAAGAACTTATCGGGGAATATTTATTCAAATAAAACCAATTCTCCTTTAACAATTTAAGAAATGAAGTTTAATTCTTTTAGAAATTTACTTACTAATTCGATGTGAGTTAAGCAATTCAAGCTACCAATGTGGTCACAATTAGTCCACGTACACATGCTTTTGGGTCCTAACTACCCGGACAATAGCATAATAGCAGCTACGCACGGACTCTCGTCACCTCGTGCGTACGTAGCCCCCACAAATAGGAGCACATAATCAATTACTTCATCTATGGGGTAAATTCCCCCTCACAAGATTAGAAAGGAGACTCACCTCGCTCCGAAGACTCAAAATCGGCATTCCACATTCTTCCGAGGACTCCAATTGATAGACCACGCTCCAATACTAGCCAATAGTTACGCAAATGCATTAATATATGCTCCAATATTCATTACAAACTAATTTATAGCAATTCCTAACCCCGATTGAAAAGTTGACAAAAACACCCATCGGGCCCACGTGCCCGGATTCTAAAAATTATTGAAAATAAATATTACCCATAACTCATATGGTCTGTATCCAGAAATTCATCCAATTTCATCTATGAATCGACCCTCAAATCAAGGATTTACCATTTTTCAACTTTGGGGCTCAAAATCCCAATTTCTATCATCCAAACACGGATAAAAATAGAAACTAACAGAAATAATTATGGATAAACATAAAAATAAAGATCAGATATTTACCCCCTTATTGAGACGAGAAAAACACCGCAAAAATCACCTCAAACGGAGCTCTAGAACTCAAGATATGTCCAAAATACTAAAATTCTCGGTTTAAAACACTGTCCAGGCGATTTTTCTTCATCGCCTTAGCGGGAGACGTTCGCGTTCGCGAAGACAAATTTTTCGCGTTGACCGGTCAACCCAGAAATCCTTCTTCGCATTCGCGGAACCTCTCTCGCATTCGCGAAGAACAAATTTTTGCACCAGAAACCTATAATTTTTCCCGACACGGAAATGAGCATAACTCCCTCATACGATGTCCAAATTCGACAATTCTTTTTGCTATGACTCCGAAATTACGATACGGATCTGATGGTTCAATAAAATCTTAATTTGGAGCTCATTTGCTTAAAATGGTACCCCTTTATGTCCCAAGAAACGACGTTGAAACATCAAATAAGAGCGCGATTACAACCCGAAACACACCCGAGGCCCCCGAGATCTCGACCAATCACACCAACCAGTCCCAAAATACATTATGGACTTGCTCGAGGCCTCAAATCAGATCAAACAATGCTAAAATCATGAATCAACCTCCAATCCAAGCTTTATGAACTTTAGAACCTCCAACTTCTACTTTCTATGCTTAAACCCATCAAATCACGTCTGATTGACCTCAAATTTTGCACACAAGTCATATTCAACATTACGGACCTATTCCAACTGCTGGAATCGAATTTTGACCCTAATATCAAAAAGTTCACTTCCGGTCAAACTTCTCAAAACCTTCAAATTTCTATCTTTAGCCAAATGGCTTCAAAGTGGTCTACGGACCTCCGAATTCACTTCCGATCGCGCCTCCAACTCCAGAATCACCATACGGAGCTATTCACAATCTTGGAATTACAAACGGATATTGATAACACTAAAATTCTATTCAAGCCAAACTTATGAAATTTCTTCTAAAATGCCAACTTCCACAATAGGCGTCAAAAACGCTCCCGGGTTATCCAAAACCCAATACGGGCATACGCCCAAGTCCGAAATCATCATAAGAACCTGCTGGAACCTTCAGATCCTGATTCCGAGGTCGTTTACTCAAAATTCCAATCCTAGTTCATTCCTTCAACTTTAAGCTCCCGAAATGAGACTTCTCTTCCCAATTCAACTCTGGACTTCTCGAAATTCAATTCCGACCAGACGTACAAGTCATAATACCTGAAATGAAGTTATTCATGACCTCCGACTGCCGAACGGAGCGCTAGTACTCAAAACGACCGATCGGTTCGTTACATCATTGTTGAGGTTGGAGCCATTGTCAATAATGATTGATTCTGGAATCCCAAATCGACAAATGATATGGTCACGGATGAAGTTTGTCACGACTTTCTTAGTCACTGCTCTGTAAGATGCTACTTCAACCCATTTGCTGAAATAGTCGATTGCTACTAGGATAAACTTGTGCTCGTTTGATGCAGCAGGTTCGATTGGTCAAATAACATCCATTCCCCATGCAGCGAACGACCATGGGAAGCTTGTTGCATTAAGCTCATTGGGAGGTACCTTTATTATGTCAGCATGTATCTGACAGCGGTGGCACTTTCGGGCATATTGGATGTAGTCCATCTCAATAGTCATCCAAAAATAACATGCCTGGAGTATCTTCTTGGCTAAGACAAAACAGTTCATATGTGGACCACAGGTCCCATCATGAATTTCCTCTAGTAGTTTAGATGCTTCCTTTGCATCAACACACCTTAGCAAACCCAAATCCGGAGTCCTGCTATACAGGATTCCTCCAATGTAAAAGAAATTACTGGATAATCTTCAAAGTTTACACTTCTGAGTGGTATTTGAAAGCTCTGGATATTCTCCTTTGGCTAAATATTCCTTGATGTCATGAAACCAAGGTTTTCCATCCGCTTCTTCTTCGACATAAGCATAATAAGTTGGTTGATTGTAGATCTTCACGGGAATAGGATCAATGAAATTCTTATCTGGATGTTGTATCATAGAGGCCAGGGTAGCCAATGCATCGGCAAACTCATTCTGGACCATGGGAACATGCTGGAACTCTGTCCTTGTGAATCTCTTCCTCAACTCATGTACATGATGCAGATAAGGGAATATCTTAGAGTTCTTGGTTGCCCATTCTTCTCAGACCTGATGTATAAACCAGTCGAAATCTCCAATCACTAGCAACTCTTGGATGTTCATGTCAATGGCCATTTTGAGCCCTAAGATGCAAGCTTCGTATTCGGCCATATTGTTAGTGTAGGGGAATACGAGCTTGGCGAATACCGGATAATGCTGACCGGTTTCTGATACCAGGACTGCTCCTATGCCAACTCCTTTGAAATTCCGCTCCATCAAAAAATATCCTCCAACCATCATAGGATTCTGCAATATCTTCTCCTATGAAGGATACCTCTTCATCAGGAAAATCCGTCTTTAGGGGTTCGTATTCTCCGTCCACGGGATTCTCGGCAAGATGATCTGCTAGTTCCTATCCCTTGATTACTTTCTGAGTTACATAGACAATGTCGAGTTCACTCAACAGGATTTGCCACTTGGCCAGCTTGCCAGTAGACATGGGCTTTTGAAAGATATACTTTAGCGGATCCATTCTTGATATGAGGTATGTAGTGTAGGCACAAAAATAGTGCCTCAACTTTTGAGCTACCTAAGTCAGAGCACAACAGGTGTGTTCTAATAAAGAATATTGGGCCTCGTGTGGGGTGAAATTCTTACTGAGATAATAGATGGCATGGTCCTTTCTCCATGTTTCACCATGCTGCCCCAGAACACAACCAAACGCTCCATCCAATACTGCAAGGTAGAATAGTAGGGGTATACTTGGTTCGGGTGAAACCAAAACTAGCAGTGTTGACAGGTACTCCTTGATTCCGTCGAAGGCTTTTTGGCAGTCGTCGGTCCATTTGGTAGCGACGTCTTTCTTCCGCATCTTAAAGATTGGCTCACAGATGACAGTAGATTGTGCTATGAACCGGCTGATATAGTTAAGTCTCCCCAAGAAACTCATTACTTCTTTCTTGTTCTTTGGCAGTGGAAATTTTTGACCTTTGATGGATCCAATTATATCCCTTGACGACTCACAATGAACCAAGCAAATTTCTAGCTGGAACCCTGAATGCATATTTTGCAGGGTTCAATTTTAGGTTATACCTTCTCAGTCTACTGAAAAATTTCCTAAAATCTTCCATGTGATCAGCGGCTTTCTTGGACTTAATGATGATGTCGTCTGCATACACTTCGATCTCCTTGTGTATTATGACATGGAAAATGGTGGTCATGGCCCTCATGTAGGTGGCCCCTATATTCTTTAACCCAAATGGCATCATCCTGTAGCAATACATCCCCCACGGCGTAATGAATGTTTTTTTCTCAACATCCTCTTGATCCATCCATATCTGATGGTACCCGACAAAATAATCAACGAATGACTACAGCTTATGCTTGGCGCAATTGTCAATCAAGATGTGTATATTCGGCAAGGGAAAGTCGTCTTTTGGACTGGCCCGATTGAGATCCCAGTAGTCGACGCACTGACCTTCCCATCCTTCTTTGATACTGGAATAATTTTGGCTAACCATGTCGGATACTCTACTACCCTAGGAACCTTAGCTTTGACCTGCTCGGTGACTTCTTCCTTGATTTTCAAACTCATATCTAGCTTGAACTTTCTAAGTTTCTGCTTTACTGGCGGACAGGCTGGATCAGTCGGCAATTTATGAGCCAGAATAGATGTGCTTAGACCAGTCATGTCGTCGTACGACCAGACAAATATGTCTTCATACTCCCTTAGAAACTCTGTATATTATTTCTTCTCTGACGGTGACAAGTGAACGTTGATTTGCGTTTCCTTGATGTTATCTGCATCTCTGAGGTTGATGATTTCAGTCTCGTCCAGGTTGGACTTAGGTCTATTCTCAAAATTCTAAAATTCTTTAACAATTTCTTCCAGTATATCATCTTCCTCTGAATCTATGTCCGTTTGTTGCATTGTCTCGTTGCATATCACAGTCATTGGTTTATCAAGATAAGTAATAGTAATGTTGTATAAGTAAAGTAATGAGAGAAAATAATAAGAGTAAGATTTATAAGAAAATTGAAATACTTCGATAAATTCCATAAATGTTTGAGCATTGGAGCTCTTTCTTGTGAAAACAAAAATGCGAAAAGAAAATAAACTAGTAAAATAAAATAATGCGTGGTGCTTGTTCAGCCTTGCTACCCCAAGGCACGCCAGGCTCTGGTGGTTCGGACGGTCCAGTTGTTGAGGCATGCTCCTCCGCTTACAGCCCGTATGGAAGGGCCTTCCTCCCCCTCCTCCTCAAAATGATACAACAATCCATATCACACTACTAAAAAATAATTTTATTGGAACGGTTATTTTGTTATGGTTAGAGAACTGTTACAATAGATTATGTATTGGAACGGTTTTAATCATCCCAATAGTGTCATAAGGCTTTTGGGACACTTAGGATGTAAAACCGTTCCAATAGCACGATAACCAGTCACCATAAATAAATGTATGAAGACAATTTATAAAGGTGATACAATAGTGTTATTTATGGGAACGGTTTGGTGAAATAAAATATATATTGGGACGGTTTATTTTTTCCTCCCTAGTTTCCCTCCTACATATTTATTAAAAAAGAAAAAAATAATAGATGACCCCACCAAATTTTTATACTAAAGTCTTTAATTTATTTTGTAAAGTTAGAAAACGCATTTCGTGTCTCTGTCGTCTCATCATCAGCCCTTTCGCCTCTCTCTCTCTCTCTCAGTCTTAAACCTAGAAAAAATCGCCATCGACGAACTGTACAGCTTGCTCCGGCGAAGGAATATCCATCGCCATCCTCAATTCCTCAGTTGATTGAGTAGGGCAGTAGGCGATTAGGCGATTTCCGAGCTCCGATTCCTCAATCCTCACTTCTCACAAATTCCGGGCAAACGAAGACGCTGCTGTTAGTTTGAGGACTTGTGAATTTTTTGGCAAACCAATTTTGGGTCTTTTTATGTGGTTGTACAAGAACAACAACAAGGTGTGTGATTTCTTGACTTTTTTACTCTTGGGCCCCCTTAAAAGATTCCATACTTTTGTTATTTGTGGTAAAAATTTGTTCTTTTTGCGGGTGAGTATTGTTTTCTTGTTTCTATTGGTGTAATTTTTGAACTTGGTATGAATGATTTTGGGGGGAAAGACTTTGTTTATTTTCTTGTTTTGTGTAAAGGGTGTCTGGAGAAATTAGTACATGTTGTGGTTTAAGTGGTAAAGGTTGATTCTTTAAGGGTATTCTATTTGTGGTAATTTACAGCATTTGTCTGTTGTTTGTATAGTGTTGCTTTGGGTGGAGAGGTGTTACTTTACTGCTTTGATGATTGGGTTGGGTTTGTAGTGTAACTGTAGAGAGTATTCTCTGAGGCATAGCTGGTATTGATGTTTCAAAGTATGCACATAGCGCTGTACACAAAGCTCTAGTTCATATCCATTTTTCAACTTGAATTTCATATCCATTTTTCAACACTTGACTGTAACAAATATGCTTATTTCTCATTCACTTTGGTTCATTAGTTTAACCTTCAGTGCATATCCACCCAGAATAAGGTAGTCTTTTCTCGGACAATGCTTAAGCAAGGTACTTGCCCTCAAATTTGCTGAATGTAATACAAGAGTTTATCATAAATTTTTGAGTATTTGACATACTGTTTTATATTAAGGCATCAGAATATAAACCATATATTTATACTTTTAGTTACTTACGATATCTTTGAACATAGCGTACAATGGAGTAATTGTTTATTAAATTTGAATTATACGTAGTTATGCTTGTCTAATTATTCAAATTTCAAAATTTTGAAAGATGCAAAAGTTGTTTTTTAAGTTGAAATTCTGTCTGACCTTTGCAAGCTACAAACCAATATTAGTGTTGTTTTTGACTTTGGAGATAAAAAATGGATACTAGAAGTCAATTGTTTCTTAAGAAAATTAATTCAGAAACAACTGTATTCTCAAAAGATTCTTACAGAAAATATTTTCAAGAAATCATTCAAATGCCACTATATAATTTCACTTCATCCCTCGGTGATGTGTGGTAGTTTTATCATGTAATCACTTTTTCCGCATGGAATTTTATCGTTAACTCATTGTTTTCAAATAGCATAATTAGCTCTGTTTATTGTCCATTCTCACCAAAAAAGAAAAGAAAAAAGTTTTTTTTCTTTTAGTTGTATGTATAGGTGAGCATGGGCCAAACTGCCTTCAGCTAGATCTACATACAATTTTTTTTCAAAAATATGTTCTTAGTAGGCAAAGTGATTCAGAAAGTTGTGGACATGGTGGTATTACACACCACCTGACTTAGATCAACTATGTTTCCGCCTTTTCTTTCCATCTCGATAAACAATAGTGCATTGGTTTTATTTGACAAATATCAGGTTTCTCGTTAAAGTGATAGTATTATTCGTTGTAGCTAAGTTTGTCTGTCTGATTTCATGCAGAGCAATGACAAAGAAGCTTTGGAGAACATGAGTTTGGCTGATTTGCGCTTCAAATCCTTTTCTGGTTTTCTTTGTTTGAGGAATGTTTCAACTTATGTCATACTAGAGATGAGTTCCCAACTCTTTTCGCCCTTTTCTTTTACTTCCTGAAGTTTGAAGCTTTGCCACTTCTTAAAGCCGGGGTACCCAGTCAAGTAAGTCAGTTTGTAGAAACTTCCCTCGTGCTAATAATGAAGAAATTAATTCACAGGTTTCTGATGCAGACACAGATGGGATTGACAGAAAACAAAAGGAAACATCTGCACAAGTGAAGGTAAGTGCTAGTGAATCCGGTGTTGCCTGCTGCTAACTTATTTATTCTCACTCATTTCCCGCTTCTGGTTTGTAAAATAATTGAGAAGGAAGAATCAGAGCATGAGCAAAGCAAGCAAAAACAACTAAAGGTAAATATTGCAGTCTCCACTTGAAATTTCCAATAGATGCTTTTTAGATTAAAAGGAAACTAGAGATCCCATTATCTACCGAGTTTCAAGCCCTGTGCCATTGGCCCTTCGGGGATTTTTCTGTTATCAAATAAAGATTAAAAGGCAACTAGAAGCCACAACTTGTATCATTTTAGTTTCACAACTTGTTTAGTGAAACGTAAGCTTCATCATCTATGAAATGTCAACAGGATAATGGGAAAGATGGGAGAGTAATCAGGAAACATATACATTTTTTGGTCTTTTTGAACTCTGTTGGCACTTGTCAGGGCAAACATTAACATGCATGTAGAAATCATCTGGCTGGTTCAGAATGCAAATATTTTTATGGTGCTCTACAAATGCTGACAACTAAATTTGTCTGCGTTCGTAGAAAGGAGGGATGGTTGGAATCCCCCAAACAAGGATAGGAAAGCCTTCGGGCTTTACCTGGCAACAAAAATTGTCTACTTTTCATTCCCAGTATCCAACATTAAAATTGGCATTAAAATAAGCTTTATCCCTCCAGTTAACCATGAATGAATATGGAAATAATGGTTGGTAGCCTTAGGATGCTTTTGTGTTTTTTTAATCATGTTGATAGCTCCCTAACTAAAATATAGGTCCTAGTATATAGATCAATTCTTTCTGATGTCCAACATCAGATAGCTGCAATTTCTCCCTCTCATCATTCTCATTCTACACTTAAAAAAAATTTCCTTCTCCAGCTTTGATGTGATATTTTTTGGGCATATTGCTTCACTTTTTCAGCTCCACATATTATTTTAACCAGTTTGCCCAGTGTTCATATTATGACTCTTTCATACTTAATTTTTGTGCTATTTTAAATAGTATAACCTAAAATGGGATGGACGATATAAGATGCAGAGCTAGATGCACGCATGGAATGCAGGCTTTTATTCTGACACTGTTGTGGCTTGTGATCGAATGCGAGTTTCGAAAGTTTTGGTTGAACTTAGGCTTTGATTTGAGGAAATTTGATGGTTTTAGTGTTGTTGGATTTGTTTTATGATTGGAGCAAGTTTGTATAATATTTTAGGAGGTGTTGGCAGTTTTGGTTGAGGTCCCGGGGGCCTCGGGGTGATTTCGGATGGCTAACGGGAACTTTTGAAGTTGGAAAATTTCATAATAGACGAAATTGTAAATGAGTGGGCACAAGACCTCACTTTAAACGATCATATCTCCAGTTATATAAGGTTTTGTGTGACCCATAACCTATCAAATTAAAGCCCTTTGAGTCTAGTTTTCAACGCATCAAACCGTTCGTCATTTGGAGGTGTATACAGAAAGTTATGATCATTTTAATGGGCATGTGTCAGTAGCGCGGCCTTAGCGCGAGAGCGCTAGTAGCCCGCGCTAATTGAGTTATCTTCTGCTTAACTAGCGCGGGATTAGCGCGGGATTAGCGCGGGCGCGCTAGTGTCAGGCCTCTAAATATACCTAAGGACGGGAAATGACAGAACTTGAGTCATTTCTCAAGCCTAGGGCTTCCCCAACACTCCCAATCCGACCAAGGCATCCAATTGCACTCCTAAGGTAAGCTTTTAAGTGTGTTTTCATGGTGATTTCACTTCTCAATCACTAGTTACAACATGATTTTTGATTGGATTTCATAGGATTTCTTCAAAATCTCAAGAACACCCCAAAGTTGTCTTTCAAGATTTGGTCTACAAGAGGTAAACCTACACCTTAGACTTACATATATGGAGTTATTATGGAATTATGAGTATGAATCATGTATTACAACTTATGGTATAGTGATTAAAGATGATAAATTCCCAATTTAAATACATGGACATGGTAGGGATTTAAATGTGTATATTTGATGGAATTTTGTTGGTTTGGGTGTGAATGGTTGATCACACGTGTGATGTTAGGAGTATAAATTGCTAAAGAATGACAGTGAGATGAATTGTTGGTTAATGGAGATAGTTGGAGGAACCAATACTATAGTCATGAGGTGTAAATATCTATGACTACAAGATGTTTGATAATAGGCCTAA